>WBNO01005298.1:0-16428 GCA_013400575.1 Peucedramus taeniatus | reverse complement strand
TATCTATCTGCAACCAGGCCCTGTATTTCATGTAGCCACTGGAACTGTTCAGAATGAGATCTGAGCACTGTGACAGTCAACAAGTTCTATCAGCTTCACTGGGCATTGGATTTCCACCTTGAATTTCTGGCAATGTTGTATAACTTGGTTTTTTTTGGGTTTTTTTGGTTTGTTTTTTTTTGTTTTTTTGTTTTTTTTTTTAATAGAGAGAGGAGGTGGTTAAGAGGGTAGGGTATTGATTTTGTTTCTAATCTAGGGTAAGCACAATGAACTACTAAGTAATACTCACAGGCACTAATACTCCATGATAATTTAAGTTTTACAGCAAACGGGTTTAATCTTCTGTTGAGATGAGTCCCTGACAAAGTTTCCATGAGCTTCTAAGAGAAATCACATGCTGATTTTCTCTTGCAAGGGCTATAGAATAGTATTTAAGATGCTTCACTGAAATAGGTGACATACACTTAATCATCAGAGCCAGTTATCATAGAGATTTTTTTAATTTTCCCAGTAACATCTCCTGGATATGTAAATCTGTTCTTCCAGTTTCTTTAAAAAATGAGCTGTTTGTACTGTTTTATCAAAAAGAAACTATCATGATCCTTCTGGCCTTTGTTTCGTTACAATCAATCATTTCTGTCTGTGAGGCTCTGCCCTCAAATCCTCTATACTGAGATACAGTATTTCACTATTGTCTATTGAATAACTGCTTCTACATTCCCAACTCATTGGAATGTAATATGGTTTTTATTCATAGCTTATGCTTGTCTTGTTGCATTATAGCATTATTGTGATTATTAATCCCTTCATCATGTAACAGAAATATGTGATAAATCAGTCCTCTGTTACCAGTCTGGAACTGTTACTTGCTTAAGTGCTGCCTTTTACCTCTGTTAAAAATCTTGCATTAAATTTTCTTCCAATAAGATCCTTTAAATCATTAATTTGACTGAGGAGTGATGCAAATGACCAATGAAGAGATTTTTCTGGTTTAATCCCAGTAATGAATCCTTTATCTGTAAGTAGGCAGCTTTTCTATTTTCAATATGGGTCTGTTTAAAGTGTTACAAATACACAGGATGAGAACTGACTAGGTTGGGGTTTTTTCCCTTCTGCATCAAATTGTGTGAATGCACACAGATTAATTTTTCTTCATTTTTAACTTCGTGATTTCAGTGAAAGGATCAGATTGGTTTTTCACAAAGACATTAGCAAGGGGACTTTGAGATACCACCTCCATGATCCTAGTCAAATTAATTATTGTCACTCTAGGAAGTGGTGAGTTTTTTTGTCCCCCGCTGAAAATGAAGACAGAAACGGGCATTCCACCCCTCCCCTCCCAAATTTTGTCTGATTTTCCTATTTAGAAAAGGAGGTCTTTGTCATTAGGAGGTCATTATTACATTTAGATATTTTAGGCCTCTTATTTCCATTGGGACCCTTACTGATTGTCTAGATATAAATATATGGTATTAAGAATACAAAATCATAGAGAAAATGCTTCAAAACTTAAAACGTAGCATGTGAGAGTGAAATTGATATAGATTTATTCTTGCCTGTCTAGTGTCTGTACAAATTCTTGATTAAAACCAATTAATACAAGTTATAATCTTGGATGCTTTTCATACCATCCTAGCAAAGTCATCATAACTAAAGAATAAATTTAAATAATTGTACAAATTATATATATTGAAAGTTATTGGAAATAGGCTAAAGAACATCAAAACAGCCATTTAAAAATCAAGTTCAAACTTCTTGTCTTTCAAGTTTAGTACCTTATTTAACTCACTAAAGAGAAGGTTGAAGGTTGACCTGGTCATTGTGTTGAAGTTCATTTATAATAACAATAACAGCTATTTGGGGAATATTCTGCTTGAAAAATGTGTAACAAAAACATTTTTGAAAGTGGAACCTGGAAAATGAAAATTTGAGCTATTTTACCTCAGTAAAGTAGTTTTGGGAAGTGAGAGAATTAAAATGTAATTTCATCAAGTTAACTTGAGACAGAAGCCATGCTATCGTGTGAGAGGAGAGAAAGAAGATCTCACTCACAGATATCAGAAAAAAAAGTTTCAGAGATAGGGTTGCGAAGCATTGGAACAGACTGCCACATGAAGTGGTAGTAATTCCATTCCTGTAATTGTTCAAAAAAAGTGTCGATATGGAAGACATGGTTTGATGATGAACATGTTGGTGGTACTAGTTTGATGGTTGGACATGATGATCTTAAAAGTATTTTCCAACCGTAATGATTCTGTGGCTCTACTTAAAAAACAAAAACAAAACCAAACCAAACCAAACCAAACCAAACCAAACCAAAACAAAACAAAACAAAAAAACCACACAAAATAAAACCACCACCAACAACAACAAAGGCAAATGCTGCACCCAGCCTCAAGAGAGGTTGAAAAGATAATGGAAGGAACCACTAACTGGCCAGCCTTACCCCAGTCCCTGGAAAAGCCACAGAGGTCAGTCCTGGAACACATTTCAGCGTACATGAAGGAGGAGGTGATGGGGAGCAGTCAACATAGATTTGTGAAAGATAACTCAGAGTTGATCCAACAACTGCCTTCTATGACAAAAATGTCTGCATCTCTGGCTAAGGAAAGAGCACTGGCTGCCATCTACCTTGTCTTCAGCAAGGTTTTTGGACCTGTCTCCCTTCTCAGGGACTTTCAAAATTCTTTCTAAGCAACCTTGTTTGAATTCAGGTTTGACCATGAAGTAGTGTGGTTACCTCTACTGGAGTTCCTAAAAATTGATTAGAGTATGGTATGTTTTCCTCCAGGTATTAGTAAATTTTCTATAGTTTATGAGGGATTTTATGTCCCTGGATGGTGAACAGTGCTCATTCTGGACTTTGTAATCACAGCTCCTCTTGTGCATGGCTATCAATGGACCAGGATTTCTGGGTTACTTTTATAGCATGGACATTATTCCGAGATCTTTCTTAATCAAAAATCACAGGGTGGAGAACGACCACAGGGGAAGACTTAAAAATAAGCCACCAGGAATAAAACCCATTTCCTAGATTTATTTCCGTTTTAGAGGTGTAATATTTGGCACCAAACAACTTCAAACAGAGATAAAATGTAACTATTACTGCAAATAAATTCTCGTGGCTCTTTCAAACAGACCTAAAAGAAGTTATGGACAGAATGTTGTGAAAAAAACATACAAACCTTATAATCAAAATTACAGACCCACAGGTCTATCATTTCAATGTAGCTCTGTTCTTTCATAACACAGGACAATCACAGCAGATTAGGATTTGTCTTCACAAACGCTGTACGAGCTGCACCACAATTACTGTGTTACTCGAGCATCTCAAGGTTTGTTGCTGCCTTAGGAAATATCCCTCGTGCTGTGTCATTGTGCCTTATCGTAAATTACTCCCATTAACAGTGTATGAATAATGGTGACTTGCAGATGATTTCAAATTTTATTTAAAACCTTATTGTTTGGAAGCCTACCTCCTGTTTGATATCCAAAAGCCATCCATACCAAATTGTTTACTTTTCAGTTTATGGTTGTTCCTAATTCTGTTGCCTGTTTTATAAATCTTTCCCCAATGTATTAGAGGCATAAGTCATGAAGATTCCTGGTTGTGCAACTGAAAGTGAAACAGCATGAAAGGCAGCAGCAGCTGGGACTACGACTCAGGAGTTTTGAGCATCTACTGGTCTCTCCTATTAATCTCAGGCAAGTAATTTTGTCTTTGAGTTCCCACTGGTTCTCTCCTCTGGAGAACTTATTACTTAATGAGATACCAAGACCCCTACATTAAAACTCGATTTCTGTAATACAATATTCTCTACTTCTAATTTAGGTTTCCTAAGCTATCTGCTGAGAGAGGGAAAAAATGAAAAAGATAAATTTCCATATGAAAAAAACTTGCCACAAAAAACCATCCCAAGGGCCAACCAGGATTTCCAAGCACAAGCGTAACTTTCTCACAATGGGTTATCTTATCTTGGCAATTCACATATATTGATCAACTTCAGAAGAGACTAAACAAATACTGTGTAGTTTTTTTTTGGACCTCAGTGGGCATGTAGAGTTCTGAATACAGAACAGCAGCTTGAATTTTAATGTTCCCTGAATTGTCTTCTCAGCATGCTGAATTCCCATTTGAAATTAAACACATATATATCAAACAGGAGAGTTTACTTAGCTGTTTCATAGAATGTCTCTGGACTAGAACCTAAATTCATAAATATTATTTATTATTACATTTTAAGTTTTTTACAGAAAAGGAAGACATTTTTAAAACACACATGGAACTTGACTTTTTTTAAATGACAATGGATTCTGGACAAATAGCAATCACCCCGATTGACATTCAGCCAGAGAACTTTTCCGATGTCACAATATTTAGAAAGAACAGAGCTATATTTCAAAATCCCTGGTGTTTTAAGTTACCTAGAGAAAAGTAGAGAAATCAGGATTTAGATTTGAGAAGCATTTACCTCAAATATCATACTCATCTACCCTGTCAAAATAAGGTGGAAAGGACCTATATTGGGCCCTTATGATGACTTCAGTCCTAGAAAGATGGGACAGAGACACTACTTCAAAGAGCTCTGCCCCAAAAATGACTATGAAGTTTAGTAGGCCATCGTATTATCCAAATGCAGTTTGCATCTGCACATCAACTATCCTTGCTTCTTTGAAATTAGTGCAATAAATGCACCAGATAAAGTTGGTATTGTCTCTTTTACAAGACATATTATTCCACTTTGCACTGTAAACTATATTTCATGTATTTTGATCAACAGACTTGCTTGCTGCTGCTTTTCATGGATAAGACTCAGCATTCATCAGCCACACTTTTTAGGTCAGACAGTCCTAACCACTCTTTTTCCACTAGTGTTTGTAGATATAACAAAGAAGCTGTAAAGAAGATGTAAAATCTATTTCCACCAGCAACATAGATTTACAAATGCACACACAGCACTCAACCTGTCTCTTCTTGCTTACTGATTTATTATCTTTTCCTTCCTGAATGCACAGTGGAGAGTTGACAACTTTATAAAGTCATCTTGAGAATCAGAAAGCTGTATGATGTTATACTGACTTGATAATTCTTCATTGTTGCTTTTTTTACCAGGTTAAAATAATGTATGATTATCATCCCTCATCTAGTTTCATCACCTATAACTCCTGTTCACAGGTGCTTGCAAGTGTATCAGAAAATCAACTCATTCTGTTTATAAATAAAATCTCTGCATGTACATCTTATTTTAAGAGATAGCACATTCTCCTGGAAAAAGCATTTCAAAGCTGCTTGTGATAACTACTTTGATATCTAGGTTATAGAGAATGGGAGTAGTATTCACTGCAGTTATAAAGAAAGTGAAATCATCTACCTAAAGATGTACCGTGGAAGAGGAACAGGCAATATCAACAAGGTGAACCACAGAAATTTCAATTAACTATGAGGAAAAAATAGTGCATAATTAGACTGATAAAACAGTGGAAAAGGTTGCCCGGGTTGGTTGTAGCGTCTCTATCCCTGAAGATAAGCAAAATTCACCTAAACAAAATACTGAGCAATCAAACTTGTCCTTGAAGATAGCCTGAGCTAAGTACAGCTTTGGAACAGATGATCGCCAGAAGTTTCTGCCCATCTGATATTTTTAATTGGGTGCCTGATTTCCTGTTTACTCATTTGGGAATTATCTACACTGAAATTTTATTAATTTGAATTGTTAGCAAAGAAAATGCTCAAGGCTTTCACCAAAGGGACAAAAACTGAACTAAAGATTGGCAAATGTTAATGAGAGATAGGGCTGTAGAATATATTTAGTGAACAAAATAATTTACAAACAGACAAAGCACTGGATTTGGATGGTCCAAGGTTAATATAGGAAAACTAAAATTCATCATGATCACAAACGTAGTTCCCTCTGCTTCTGAAAAATATCACAGAAGGCTATAAAGTCTCCCAGCAAAAACACTTGCAAATTTTAGTGTTTTCTTGATATGCAAATATTTTCTAACATTGTATGCTGAAATTCTATCAGTGATGTTTCAAAAACTTTTATTTTTCTTTTTTATACTGTGTATGGTGAATTATTACAGTATGACATCAAAAAGTGTTTTTCAGTTGTTAAGTCATTTGAAGAAAACATACAAAATAAGGAAATAAATAGAATAAATAATAGAATAAATAGAATTCTTGAAAATTAATCCATTTTGAGACAATACACAAGTTTCTGTTCCAACATGAACTTACAAATGCGTTAAAAATGGTGGACAAAGCTAATAAAGTTCAAACAGAAACAGAGGCACAGAAAGTATTTATGAATATACTGACATGCTTAAAAACAGCAGATCACCATGTCAGGTTTAGGACCAGTTCTAATTGAAGTATTCAGAATCATTCTATTTATCTGAATGCCAGTGAGGAGTGAGAGACAATGCCAGTGTCATTCATGTCAGAGGAAGAATGAATTGTCCTCTGAAGATGTTTTTTTATACTAGGTTAAGCTAAGTAGCTAAAACTAGCTAAGAAAAGAGCTTACTCTTTGCTTAGGATTTCCATGTTAGTCAAAATGAATCCAGGCTTAATTTATCATATGGAATAGCCTTTTTCTGCTTCAAGAGCTGATATGAGCAGTAGCATACAGCAACTCTACAAAAATTAATGAGACAAAATCTGAAATGGTTACCTAGTTACACCAAAATTATCACAGAGCCCTACAATAATTTTTATCAAAATTATACAATTAAAACTATTTGAACAGAGCTATAACAGAAATGCTTGAAACAGCTAGGGCTAGAATCAGGCTCTGACCCTTTGTCTAAATCCATACCTATGGGTACATCTCCATCACTTAAACAATGGATCAATGGCTGCTTGTCACTACTGAGGCCAAACTGCACAGCACGCTTTTCTGTGCAGCTGAATTATTTCCTGTGGTAAAACAGGATAATTTCAACCATACTTCCAGATTAGAGTAGCCTGTGGTTTATATTCTTCAGACCAAGGTGGATAATTGTTGGAACCACACAATGCATGAAAGTATTTGACACAGTCTAGTGTGTCACTAACTAAACCTTTCTAGTTTAGTTACACAGACAGATCATAAAATCTAGTTTGGCAAGGAGAGGTTGTAGAACCAGAATGATGTTCTACCAGAGATTTCTCTGAATTATACTGGATGAAAACTATGTTAGGGGAGATGATCTGTGGCATCTAGCTTTGGACACCTTCCTAATCAGGTCTGAAAACTTGTTCAACAAGAGTAAGGTGATTACACCTTACTTGTTTGTCGTAACGCCTCTCCGAAAGTCCCTTCGGAGCGCCCCAGCTAGCTGTGGCACATCTGACAGCGGGGGACACTCTCCCAATGCTCCCGGGGAGTCAGGAGGGCGGCTCAGGCTCTCGCCTTTGCGGGTGAGGCAGTGGTACGACGGCGGTGGAAGAAGGAGTGGACTTCGAATGGAGGCATCAGTCCAGGCAATTATCCAGAGCCCAGCGTAACCTCACTCCAAAGACAAAAGCCCTGGCTCAGAAAGCACCTTATAAAGGGAGGAGGGAACAAAGATAGGGAGCCAATGGGGAAACATGGGGGTATGGACATTGGGAAGATGGACTTCTGGGGAGACCAATGGGAATAACCTGTGGCACGAACCCCGGTTCCTGAACCAATCACTCGATGCCCTTAACAGAAGTTTCCAGGGGAAGGGATGGGGGGCTGAGTGACGGACAGGACACCGGGGAGGGGTTGAACGAGGAGGCAAGATGGGCAAAACCACTGAAATAGGGGAGAACTGGGATAAACCAAGGTACAGAACAATTATAAAAAGGCATATAAAACATAATACAACAATGTTCTTACATAAACATCACTTTTTTCAAAGGAAATTTCTTATTCTGGCAATATTTTCTGATACTTCCTAAGGTCGTTCATAAGTTGTTTTCCAGCTTCCTCATGCGCAGGTACCACAGCTGCACCGAGACTCAGTATCTGCCTATAAAGTGAAGGTGAACACAGTGTCGTCTGGAGAGGCAGAGAACAAGCCAATAATACTATATTTATTCACTGCTTGATTTGATTTCTGGCCAGTGGTGTGATTTCCCCAAAATGAACTGTGACATTTCCTACAACTGTCTCCTCAGCATAGAAAATAGGATTCTGCTCACCTGGGACTGCTACAAGGGAAAATGCGTGCCGGCTCTAGGTCTGTACACAGTGTAAGATAAAAAACTCTATTCAGCTCTGTGATACAGCTCAATCATACTGATTGCTTTTACAAAAACAGGAAGACAACACATAAAAGTACATGGGGAGGACCCATACTTGTTAACATGTAATATTTTCATAGAAACATAATCTTTTCTCAAGATGAGTTTAAGATTGCAATCTTCTTCTGTAGAGATGCAAAACTTGATGGAAAAAATTATAAGCATCTTCCTGATGGCAGTTCTGTGTGCATTAGAGGAGACATCTGTTTTACTTTCCTTTTCACCTTAGTGTATTTTTAACATATATATAATTTTATTCTGTTGATTTGGTTGACTTGCTTCACCAATCATTTCACTACTAAAAGAGCTCTAAAATGGTCAATAAAATAATAAAATTTCAAATAAGAATGCTCCACAATTGTGGCAATTTCATAGAACTAGATCCAAGTTTTTTTGTAAAACATGTTGCATCTGTTTTAGTTCTACAAAGTCAATTTACTGGAGAGTGCATTTTTCACAGGAAAATCACATAATGCTTTTTATTGCAAATATTTTCTAAAGAATTCATAAGCAAGCTGATTTGGTTGATTCTCCTTACAAATAGTGGGGTGTTTTTCTTTATTAATGCCTTGAAATGACAGATACCTCAATTTATAGGTATAAGAGCAGCTTAAAATAACTAGTTTTGTACCATGGAATAGTAACATACTGTATTTTATATTGACCTGCAGAAATAATTGGGTTCATATATTTGTGGATTCTAATTTATTATTAGATATGTTATTAGCTAAGTGTTTTAAAGGTTGCTTCTGTCAAATAATAAAATATCAGTTTGATGGTCTATTTTTCACTGCATCAACGTACAACGTAAGAGTAAAAACTGTATGGAAATAAATGGCTAAATCCTTCAGGGCTAACTCCACTTGGAAGAATTTTATTGGAGATAATACAAATAGTTTGAGTATAACTACATTAACACTCAGGAACTTTTTTGTGTCAACTTCAAAGGAGAATGACCCAGCCACCACAGAAGTGCATAGAAGTCTTTCCTTTGACTGGGATTGAAGAGAACCTGCTCCTGAAAAACACCCTCATACCTTGACAACTTCTCCAAAACACATCAGATTTGATATTCTGTGTATGTACCATACCATTGAAATCATATATACTTCTGCCACCAGAGAGTAGGAGTTTTAGGAAACGACAGATGAACTGCACCACTGAGAAAAGTTGTTGCCTAATCTCCAATGTGTTCAGAGAGTTGTTCAGTTGACTTAGAAGCATGTTATGTTGCAAAAGAAAATGGTACAAGCTAAATCATCTTCCTTCAGTATGAACACCCATTTACAATGGCAAAGATTTGTTTTTGAAACCCTAATTGAAAGTTTTGCCTGTATTACAACGAATCAAATAATTGTTTGAATTAAGCTGTATGTCATGATGCTCTTAAAAGAACAATTCAAGAAAAACATTCAAACAAAACAAGTTGAAAATATAAACTATCATAACGTAAAACAAAAGGACTTACCAATCTGTCAGTAATGTTTTCATGCCAGTCTTAACAGCAGTTGGGCCTAGGGAAAAGAGAAAGCAAAAAGATTTGTCTCAGTTGCTTTATACAGCAATGTAGGAGTCAAAGGAGGGTGTGAGTGCATGAGATGCCTCAAGTCACTGGAGTCACCTCCAACACATCAGTGTAGCTTCTCAAGTTCTCTGTTATGGCACAGATTTACACCAGAAGAGGATCTCAGAGCAAGTATTAGTGCAGAAATTCATGGGTTTGTAGTCTTATATTTTCTGTAAATGACTTCATGATATACAAGCTGGGATTTTTTTATCTATTAGAAAACTACAGAAAATTAAATTTTTTATATTTCTACAAGATATTATCATGACAGTTGGCAAATTTCCTAAAATCACACAATATGTGGTGCAAGTCAGATATCTTGAACCAATTTCTACTCTTTAGCTTTTATTTATCAGGCAAATTGAACAAAAAGATATTAAATATGGTTAAAACTTTTTTGGTCTTGTTCTTGTGAAATGAAAGCCATTGAACTGGTAAAAAAGTTTATAAAAGAGTGGCTGTAACAGTTGAAGACGCAAGTCCTGGTTTTGAGAACAATAAACAATACCTAAACTGTAGGTTCTTTAGGAAAGAAATATTTTATTGTTCATAAAATTTTGCCATAAATGAGGAACCAGGATATAGTAAAAAAATAGAATATATTCAGTGATAAGAAAACATAAAATCAAGACGTTTACCTCTTTTCTGAAATATGGCATATTTGGTTACAATTCAATTCTGACCAATAAAAAAAATATTTATAGTAACCAAGTAAAACATTCCTAGCCTATAAAGTATATGCAAAGGTACTGGGTCTATTCTCTTTTAATGTAATTATTAAAATAAGAGTCCATTAATTTGGTGGGCATTAGCGCATTAGTAATGCTCAAACTGAAGACAGAATCAAGCTATTTCTCTGCTTTTTCATATGAAGAACTTATTATCTTCACCAAACTTGATGTGTCAGATGAGAAATTACAGCTAAATTCAACATGGCTTTAAGCTGTACTGAAATATTTAAATTAACTGAAACAAATTTAATGAGAGCAGTGAAGTCGCTAAATGTTATTGGACTAAAATGCCAATTACTTGTAAACACAATGGACAAATAAGCTTCTTCAAACCCATTATTTCAGAGTATAAAGGCTTTTATACGAGAAGATGAAATGTTCTATATACAGGGGTTTAAGAAACTGTCACTAAAGCCATTATGATACTTTAAATAGTGACAACAGTAAAAAATGGCACTCCACAGAATGTAATCTCAGCTGTGTTTTCCTTTAATACCACTCACAGCATCAGACCTGTAGTCTGTGTAGAGAGGCTTAACACTCTATCTGAAGAAATCCCACTCAGTCTCCTTCACAAGCAGATAATGACAGGAAGCATTCCTAACAGCATTACTCATTTACAAACACTAGTAAGTATTATGGGATTTTATTCCAACATCATTTTATGCTTCTGTGGTTCAGAACTTTAATGAATTAGATTGCATTTCTAGTAGGAGGCTCTGTGGGATAAGAATGTCAAATAAATATCTACTTAAGCTGTCTGCTTTCAAGCTTTTTACAGATCCTTTGCTTCAAACAAGCTGATCACATCATAAAAAGACAGATAAACATAACAAATATGTGTAAATAATTTGGGTTTTTTCGAGCTCTGTATCAACCTTAGAGCTAAATCTTATTTAATGATTACTAGTGATGGCTTATTCTTACCAGATCAGAGACAACAAATTTAAGGACATCAGTCTGAGGAGTCCGATATGTTTCTGTTTGGTTTATTCCTGCTATCCATTATGTTTTGATTTCAAAACCTGCTCTGAAGATACATCTGCTCAAGAGATGGTTGTGGATGCGTGTCATTATTAGTCTTATTTTTTCTGCAACTCACACCAAGCAATTCTCTCAATATTTACCTCCACTACACAGCTATTTACAATGAAAACTGCTACTTATTTTCAGCATGGCTAACCACGTACTGAAAATAATGGGGTAGGAATAGCATCAGACAGAGGGAGGAACCATCAAATACAACAGAGCAGCTGTGAATGGAGACATGAAAGGCAGAAAAGATTCAACCTCCACAAAAATTAAGAAAAATAAATGGTTTTGAAGAATTTGTTGCCCTGTACAACTTCCTGAAAGGTGGTTGTGTCAAGATGGGGGTTGGCCTCTTCTCCCAAGCAAGGGGAGAGGACAAGGGGAAATGGTCCCAAGTTGCACCAGGGTAGGTTCAGGCTGGATATGGGGGAAAATTTCTTTGCTGAAAAGAGTGGTCAAGTTTTGGAATAGGCTGCCCAAGGAAGTGGTGGAGTCACCATCCCTGGCAATGTTCAAAAAAGGAATGGATGTGGTACTTTGTGATATGTTTTAGAGAATATGGTTGTATTCAGCTGAAGGTTGGACTGGATCTTGGAGGTTGTATTGAACCATCATGATTCCATGCCAGTTGGTTTATGTTGTGAAATATTTCCCAAAAAGCATGGACTATTCAAAAGTTGGGCAAAAAAAAAAAAGCCATATAAGGTTTTATGGAATAGTGCTGTTACCCAAGAATCGGTTAAATGTCCAGACATTGTTTTCTGTCTCTGACTCTTTTGAGCTATTATGAACATAATTGAGGCCAAAAAAAAGTAAAAATTCTTTTGAGTGGCAAATTAGCTACCACTGTCAGATTGTAAAGAATCTATTTAGGTGAGTGTCCAGTAAGCCCATGGAAAGAATTGTTTCTGAGGTAACTCTTGATTGTTTTTATAATTAAATGTAATTCAGAGAAAAGAAGATGTGAATTCCCAGCACTTCACCTTCTCTTTCACTTCTGTATTGCATTCTTTATTCTCACATATAGTGATAGTTGTGATTCGCATCCTGTCTATTCATACATGAAAGCTTTATTAAGATATAAAAAAAGAATTGTCACCTCTTTTATGTCCTTCTGCAACAGTAAATATTGATGTTTCACCAGGAATGATGGAAAACATGTTCTCCCCTTAAATTAACAATTATTAAAACGTCTATGTTAAAGCTAAAGACTTAATTTACATAATGATGACACACAAATTGCTTAGATAAAATAGTAGCCACATTAAAAATGTGTTATGAAGAAGGTGAAAACAGAGAAAGTTGCACTTGAACCATTGCAATGATGAGGAAAAAAGCCAGCTGGCAGGAGTGATCACACTTAATAAAACAAATCACAAAGGACATTTTAGAGGCATCTCCCACATGCAAGGGTCTGTTGAAAAGGCAAAAAACTTCAAATGATTTGTCAGTCATGCCCTGGTACTAGTTCTGCTTCAAAAAATGTATTGTTGTAACACCAGCACCACAGCATAGGTTAATTACCCACACATAACTTAATTACCCATACATAACTTAATTACCCATACATAAGAAACATTTTTATTAAGAAATCAGGGTGGGGGTTACAGTTAGGTTATACTGAATTTCAGTTTGCAGATACAACCTTGGATCAGTTTCCTTGTGCATACCACAGAAATCCTGAATTATGCTACCTAAACCTCAGCCAGTTCACAGACAAACAAGGGTAAGGAATTGCAGTTATTTTTGCACATGCTTTTTTTTTTTCTGCATAAACCAATTATTGATGATCTCATGTCACTCCTCCAGTCGTCTATGTGGGTGTAATAATACAAGATCTGTTCATTTGATTATTCTGAAATTCTAAGTAATTTTGGTGATGGTGGGAGAGCTCTAAGTAATCATTCACTTTTTGAACTATATAATCTAGAGAGTATCCATTTGCAATAGAGGACCACAGGGCTGGGATTCATTTTATCTACATTTAGTCACAGAAAACTTAGGCTCTTAGTCTAAATTAGGCTTCTAATTTCTTTCTATAAGTGATGGAGAGAGACAATCAATTCCAGATTCATTCAATCCTAAAATAGACAATTAAGATAAATGAAGGACTGTCTGAGCAATCCTGTCTCACTTAGCTTGCCTCATGACTGGCTTAGACAAGACCCCTAACATTTATATGGTTAATATGACATGATTGATTCTACCTCATATACACAGATCTCACTTTTCTTCCATGTTCTACCATGTGTTTGCAAGGGAGTATTAAGTGTCTAGATGAAAATAAATTGCAGGCATTTTTGTAAGGATAGTGCAATAGATGTGGTCATAAAACCATGCAGGAAAAGTGAGGAAGCCTTGGTTCATTTGTTGGCAAGAGACATGGATATTCCACTACAATAGTTATTTGGATTAAGACTGAATAACCATCTCTGCTGAACAGAATAAGTAATTAGTTCTAATCAGACAATTAATGATTCTGATGTAAGCCTATGGTAGGCTTTTAATGCTATAGAAGCACACATATGTAAAACTAAAAAGCAAATGTATCAATGCATAATGAGTAAAAGGAGGATTTCTGCATAGTACTTTGAACACACATAAGTAATTGTCAGCCCATTACTAGATAATTAGGAGTAATGTTAAACTATTTAACAAAAACCTCAAATTTTGGAGGCGGGAAAATGGTGTCTAGACCTGAATTTTGCTAAAAGTTTTAGTTACTTTGCAAAGACACAGAACAAAAACCTGCAGATTAAATCAGGCTTCTCATGCATGACCTCAGTCCCATGACACCAAGCTGCTTCACAGGGCACTGGCATCGGCAGCCACCACCCAGCAGCCCTCAGGAGAGGCCAGAATAAGTATAGGAACAGGCTTCCAACGTTCTGCCACACCCATGCAGTAACATATACTTGTTTTGACAAAACTACACCTGTGTATCAAAAAAACAGAATTTTTAGGTGCCTGCAATCCATATGCTGGCAATAACCAAAGTGGCATTTGAGAAACTTTGGCATTCACAGATTGATGCAATCATAAAATGGTTTTGGGTTGGAAGGGACCTTAAAGATCATTTAATTCCAACCCCCATGCCGTGGGCAGGGACACGTTGCTCAAAGACCCACCCAGCCTGGCCTTGAACATTTCCATTAAATCTCCATTTATAAGTAAAAGTTATGTAGGGTGGAGATGCATCTGACCAAACTGAGATATTATGCTGAGTTTATGATGTGGCATAGCCAGTGGTTTTTTTCAGTTTCTTGCAGCATATTGCAAGTTTTGCTGTGATTCCTTTAGTCAACAGCTGATCTTGTTTTTCAAATCAAAGCATCAGCTTAGAGACTTCCCAGACAGAAATGTTTAATAGAAGTAAATTATACAAAATATATTATTTTAATTTACTAATACAAGAATAACTTATTTTAAACTTAGGATTTTTGAGGACTACAGCAAGAAAAAGGAAATACAAAATGATCATCAACTGTTCACAAGAGCTATGATAAAATATCTGATTTGCTGCAAGAAATTACTTCTGTTTAGTTCCTATAAACTCATAAGGAATAGCTTACATAAACAACAGAGTGGCAGAAAAAAGCAAAGTAACATGCTGAGACCTGCTGACAAGGAACAGTACCTTATCAAGGCACAAAACAAGAGTCTGAAAACACGGAAATTCAGATCATCTTAAATCATCACATCATATCTGACCAAATCTCACTGAATCGCTTTGTTTATGTATTGACATGCAAATATTTGTAGAGATGGATCTCCAAGCAGACATTCCTTTCCCCTTCCCCATTCAACTAGTGGGTGGGATGGCATTGTCCCCTTAACCAGTGCAGCTGATTAAGGCAGTGGCAGCAGCCCCCAGCTGACATGGAGCAGATGTTAAAGCCACGTCCACCCTCTGCTATGATGCATACTGTGGGATTTATCTCACTTTGATTTTGATGCCCTTAGAGAAGACACCTGCATTTGGGATAATCACTTGAGCCTCCATCACTGGCACTGGCAAAAAACAGGCACTTTCTACCTTAACTTAACTTAGGCACTTAACTACCTAATCCTTATTTAGACTGTTGTCACCTTGTGCATGCGCAAATCTGTTCCCACTTTTATTTCAAATCTCTTTACCACATTTCCCAATCTGGAAGAGCAGCTGCACCTCCTGCAAGGCAGCAGATGCAAATAGATGTGGATTGCTGAAAGCTCGCTACTGTCTTACATTTACTTATTTTTTATGTGGAAAGAAAAAAAAATAGAAGAGTGCTGGTTTTGTTTTCCTCAGAAACACTGTCAGCTCTTTTGAAGCCCTTAATACAGTAACCAACATTATCCCACACAAGACACAGTTTTTGTGATAACCTCTTCAGCAAAAGTTAACGGTCATCATCAAAAACATTTTAAAAGACTTAAAATACAGCTTGACATAGATTTCATATCCTTTTACTGGTAGTTTCATTCAAATTTTAGTCCTTTCAAGCACTAAATCTGGTTTTGTGTCTTGAAGCAAAGATGTTATCTTGCCAATGGAAAGGTTTTTTACGCCTCTTTCCTCCCTCTTTTGCAAGCATCCAAGTAAAAGATACAAATAGCTTAAAATGAAAACATTTGCTCAGCAGTAAGGCCTGGTGCATGTAGTGAGGTATTTTTCTGATTAATTCTCTGACCTAGAAATTTCCAGAGCTTGCTTCTTATGGCTGTATAAAACTTTAAGCAGATGTACTTGCTGCTTAATCACTTTGGTGTTTTTTGCTTATTTCCTTTTTTTTTTTTCCCTGATGTTTTGGGATACATGTCTAATTGATATTTTATGCTGCGGTGTGATTTCATGGTTT
>WBNO01005295.1:12124-40264 GCA_013400575.1 Peucedramus taeniatus | reverse complement strand
ACACTCATATTCAACAACTAAATACATGTTTTTGAAGATATTTGGAACTGGGGTTCACTTTTAAAATGCTCCTAACATTTTTCAGGCAACACTTACAGAAAATTAAGAATTGAAGACTGTATGTAGAATAGCTGTACTAAAATGACATCCACATAAAGATTAAGACATAATAAAAGCTGGTGATTCTGTAGAAATATATTCTTCTTGCAAGAACTGTGAAAGATTAGTTTTTAAATACAAGTATACCACTGCTCAGAGTGAGGGATATCATTTGTTAGCAGGATGTTCTGTCCTTTTGTCCTGTACCTGACTGAATAAGAATGCAGAGGGTATAAGTCTGAATGCATTAGATTATTAAAATCTCCTTTTCACTGAACAAAAATTTCATTGGCTGTCTAGTGAATTGGCCTGGGAAGTACATAATGATAGTTAGAGATTAAAAATCACCTGTGCAGGCTCTGTTCAAGTGTTCTCAAAATCATATAAATATGAAGTATGAAGTAGAATGAAACACATGGCAGTTCTCATTGACAAGGATTTTAATAAGAACTCTGTGGAGGCAGCTGAAATTTTAACCATAACCAACAATATAATCTGAGAGGCACAAAATCAAGTCAGAACAAAGTGTACGTAAGACCAAAAAATTATATATTCCAGTCCTGTAATAAGAAAATCAAAGAAACTATTTCCTTTTGCAAAATTTTATTTTTAACAGGAAAATTTTGAAATTGTATTTTATTAGCAGCACTTCTAATTGTCTGTTACTCTTTACTATGTTTTTACTGTACTGTGATATGAAGAAACCGCAGGCAATATATTATGAAATAAAATACATTCCATCGTATGGAATAGAACAGCAAATATTTTCATTCGCACATGCACCCAGGGCACTTTGCCCACTAAAAAGCTTAATATGGTTGCAGAACAACACCCAGAGTATAATTATTTCTCTCCTTTGCATGCTGTACTTTAGTTTATAGATTGATATTACTTGTTTGCTAATTTCATAGAATGTAATTAAATTAGGAAAAAAGAGCCAAAACCATCAAATCGAACAATATTGAAGTTTTTTCATGGAAGGTACTGGTTCATCTGAAGAAGACAGTGATGTGCTATTGCTCTCCTGCAATGGTACAATATATTTGTGAATTATACTTCTGCAATAGGCACTACTATGACTGCACAAATCCTTCTGTATATATCCCTGTATGCTTCCAATTTGCTCAGGACAATGTACAGATGGATTTCCTGACACAAGTGTGCTTCTTTCACCAGAGAAAGTTCTTACATTTTCCATACCCCTTTCACAGCATGAGAAATTACCTTCTTATTGCCATATCAAATGATTGCCGTATCAATGCACTCACTATATAATAAATACCCTGCTAACTCTGGGATAACAGTGCTCATTTGAAACATTTCATCATGTCTCTCTTCTATCTGGAAAACAACCTATACATTCCTCTATCTTAACATGGTTTTCTTTTCCTGCTCCAGTTTGATAGTGGCAGGACAATCACAAACTGAAAACTTCCACTCAGAGTATTCACACAGAGGCATAAGGGAGATAAAATTTTGATAGGTCATTACATTTGTCATCTTTCAGCTGCCCATGAAAATACAGCTGTTATAGAAAAAGGATTGTTTTGACTCTCTTGACCAAATGCAAACAGGTTTTCACAGGTCAATGAACGCCCCTGCCAAATTTCAGATTTCTAACATTTACCACACAGGTCTTCCACAAGTGCTACAACACATAAAAAGTATGATGCAAACATTACATTTAACTGCCAGTAATGCTTTTATTTACATTCTACAGATTAAAAAAATGTTGAACCATTTTTATTCAATAATTTAAAAGACATCAGTTTTGCCTGCTTATATGACAAATTCAACATGAACCACTCTGAAAAAGAACTTCCAGCTTCTCAGATCTTATGATAACCATTTAAACACAAAGCAATTTGCACTACGAAATGTGGGTAGAATTCTAGAATGTATATATTGTATATTAATATTTCTGCCTTGTTCAAATAGGAGCTCTCTGTTCATGTAGCACAGAGCAGCCAGGCATCAGTGAATGCACCCTATACCAGCTGTAAGAAGCAGCTAATTACCTGTATCAGCACCACAGCTGTGTCTCCTTGCTAAGGACGAGAAATGATGTACTCCCTTTATACAGGAGTTCATTCAGTACTATGTCATGCACAATTACATTCCTCTCTGATTACCAAAATGTTTGCAGGGGGTAGGGGGAAAATAATAAAACCACTCACTGAAAAACACAAAACAAAGCAACCAACCAACCAAAAAACGCCCAAACCAACAAAATGACAGCACACAAAACATTTTCCTTGAAATTATCTAAGTAAGTATGAATCATTGCTGTATGTGGGGGAAAAAAAATCTAAGAGCAAGCCATGCAAGTATTTGTCACTATAGAAATTACAATAACCTCTAAGTAATGTATTTTCTTTCAGGAAGCATCTTAAAAAAAAAAATACATCTTGTATATATTTACGACCATCACACTTTGCCAAAACTTACTTAGATTTAAAAAAAAAAAATTCACTCTTTAGTGCAGCATTAGGTAGTTCCACTACCTTTGCTCTTCCTATCTTATATTGTACCCACTAAAAAAAGGATCAATGTCAGAAATACCCAGTGACCAGGAAGCCCTTCACCTTTCATAACACTCAGACTTTAAAGTTTTATTCTAATTGAAAGTTCCTCTCTTATATAAACAAGTGGAATTTCATTTTAGCAATTTTTTTAATGTTTTCCAGTTCTTCACTCACATGCTCTATTCAGGCTTCCTGAAACACGTGCACTAATAGTAATGAAGGACTTGATGCAGCAAGAGCAGGAAACTCCTGGTCTGTGACACGGAGTACTAAAGAATAAGAATTTGCACTGACCTTGCTGTCATTATGTGAGAATTATGCAAAACCACATTAAAGGTTAAAATATTATGCAAAGCAACAACAGTCTAGATAAATAGGAAGAGATAAACGGTGGTGGCAGCCTAACTACCCTTGGAAGAGACACCCATAGACATTTTGCTTTATTACATTTTCGAAGTTAAGTAAGATTAATGTTGGATGCGTAGCATAGATCCAAGGTTGAACATATTTTACTTCTGTCTGATTCCTAAATAGCAAGTGCAACAGAGGTATTTGCTTGCAAAAACTTTTAAGTTATGCTGAAGACATTTGATAGGAATATTGGCAGCAAAAGAAGAATGTCAAATTCATGTAGAAATAGGACATGTTATTTTATTCCATGATCATTGAGGAAAATATACTAGGGACCTCTCATCTTCTCTTAAAATAATATTGTTCTTCATATTTTTTTTGGTTTGTAACTACAGTCAAATGGAAGCTAGAGAGCTGTTCATTTAATTCTGAAATGAATACATGGATTTTGTCAACTGGGTAGTTCTCTAACTTTGAATGACTACATCCACCCAGTGACTAGTTCTCTATTATCTCCAATGGAGATGTAAGCATCTGGCTCAGGAAGACACCTAGATCACAGACATTTCAGTGTGTTTGGAGCTGCCTCACAGTTCTGAATCACACTTCCAAAAGTCTTCATGTGCAGCTGGCTGAGCACCTCTGGTCAAGAAGTAGTGATATTTTCTGTGACTTACCTTTAGGTTCATAAAGCTGATTACTTAATCTTTATAGAGATAATAATACTATAGCTTCAATGTCCAGTGATATTGAAGTTGATGGATAAGACGCAAAATAAAGATTAGTGGTGTGCATAGACTTTCAACATCAGGCTTGAATTGCAAATTTCAGTAAATATGAGCTGTGGTAGAAATTTCTCATTATCGTAAATACATCCTTTCTGATATCTTAACTTGCCTTCAGAAAGCCCACTGATCTTTCTTCCTGGAATACAATAGACTGTGATCTTTAAACTTCAAACATTTTCCATATAAACCCAAAGAGATCCTAGTACTGGAAACTGTGATAAAAACAGAATAAGAACATGCAAGTAAGTATAAGAATAAAAATAAAATAAGTTTTCCCATTGTAATATTTTGAATGCTATTGTAATATTAAGTGCAATATTTATGAAAAAAGGTAGAGCAATACCTAGTTAAAATAGGCTGTCTTCACTTTTATTATGCTAAACATAAGAAACAGTACAAACCGATTTTGAAAATACTGTAACCAAATCTTTTTTAGTGCATCTTTTTATCTAGGGGAAACTACCATCAATGGCACCTTAGGATGTTTCCAAAGAGGTAATATCACCTTCTGTAATGCCCTAGATGCTTCATGTATGGGGCTAAACTGAGGTTCTTTTGTTCTGGGTAGACACACAGGAGGAGTACCAACCAGATATTCTCAAGAGGTAAAAATCACACAAAAGTTTACTGGCGAACTGCAAAAAATCAAGGAGTTTTGTCCTGAAACTTAGTCAAATCCATAATTCTTTCACTTTTCTCATTGTGAAGTTAGAGTAGTGTCAAGTTTAGGGGTTATTCACTGAGTAACAGCTTCTGCTTCACTTTATCATTAAGTAGAAGGCAAGACTGGCCTGTGGAAAGCCCAATGAATACTCCACATATTTTGAAGATGCTTACATCAAGGTTAGAAACAAAAGTTTTGATAGTCTTTTGTTGATTGTTTTATGATGAACTTAGACCCTATTAGGAAAAAAAATACCCTACAGTCCAAAAGCTCCACTACTATTTCTATGTATATTTATGTTGTGTAAATTTATTATTATTATTGTTATTATGTGCAAACTATTATTGTCATCTATGAACTCTACAGAATAGTTGAAATACATGCAGTGTAAGTGCAGGCATCCTAGATCTATTAGATTAATCTATAACTATTGAAGAGATCTCCAGGGAGCACCTCCTGGCTTCAAAGTTCAGAGCTGCAGGATGGCTCATGCCTGTATTTTTCCTGAGACCAACCCTCAACAGCAGAGTGATGGTATTTGCACTGCCTAGGACTTGACTAGGTCCACTTTTGCCCCCATGTAGTGTCTTTTTAGCCCTAGGGCCTAATTACTGTTTTTTTTACATGCGCATAATGGGACTTTGACTCAGTAAAAGGTTTCTCAAACAATGTGAGGAACTTAATTTAGTTAAATGAAAGAATGTCTTTACAGCATTAAATTCAAAGTCTATATAGTGTGTCCCATGGTATGATATGAGAGTGTTAATGGGGATGTTGCAGGGTGTACAATTTACTAAGTGTGGCATTACCTACTGCAGGCAAAAGTCAGTATCATGTAGTCTTTGAAATTTTCTTTTGAAAGTAGCCTCTGGTGTGAACTATACAGCAGAATTACATCCAAGCTTGTCTTAGAGGCAACTAGAAGTTTCTGTAAGAAGAGAGCTTGTGAGTAAATTAAAAATTAAGCCGTATGGATAATCAAGAGACAAAGACTCAGGGGACCTAATTTTCTTCAGTCTATTCTGCAGTGATGCCTCTCTTTAAGCTGAAAGGTTTATAACACAACTCTTATCAGGACTTACAGTTGGATAGAGCTGGAGTAATAGAGTTTAGGGAAAATGTGACCAAAGTGAAAAAAAAGATAACTGTTTTAATATACATTCTAATTTTTCAGCCATAGAAGATGATAATAAACTAGGTGTCATAACACTGGGTTTAAATATTTTTTAAAAAAACAAGTTGATAGTATAATGAGTATTAAATTATAGTGGTTACACATTACTGTTCTAATAACATGCTTCAGGAAGAAGTCCCTATTTCCCTTCTAGAAGACCCACAGAACCCAGGTATTTATATCTAGCATTTGGTATTGTCCATGACACACTGCTTAGTGTATAATCTTGGTACAACTAAGTTGTTTGTACCTATTTGTTCAGAGATTGATCCATCAGGTGCATGGTGTGCATCACTCTTGTTTGTTCCCGTTCATGGCATGACTATGGAATATTTCACCAAGTGGGAAGGAAGAGTTTAATTTTGTGTAATGATTAAAGAGGCAAATAAATCCCCCAGTGGGAAGCTGTCCTTCCATGTCCTGTTAGGCAGATAGGAAGAATCACATAGTTTTTACTTCATCCCTTCTCCCTCGACTCAGTTTGCAGTAGCTCAAAATGCTTTACAAGAAAAGTTCTGCTCTCTTAGTCCTCTGGGGCCTTCTTTTAGCTGAAACACTTTTCAATACTAGAAGTATTGTTCTTTTAAAGCCACATTCTTCATAATGTGGCCAACATAATTATATTATTTTGGTTGTCCCACATATACAACATTTATGTTTCTAAGTCAAGATACCAAAGTGCCAGCAAACAATCATGGCCTGGAAGAGGATGACTTGGCATGATCAGTGGACACTAGAGAGGTTTCTGTAGGGAAATTACTTGTGAACTATAGTCATACAGGCTTTGCAGGGAGAGGCCTGGTTTTCTCTCCTCCTGAAAGAACTGCATTCTAGAAGAGAGCTCAGAAACTCAAAGCTGATCAACTGAGGACCATACGCTCAAGTACACTGACACTATTTCCGGTACAAATTGGAACTATTTTCAAATTATACATTGCCTACATAGCTGATGAATTTACATAACTTGAGGTTTTTAAATACATCTTCAGTAAATACCTGCCAAAAATGGCTTTATTAGAATTGATCCTGACAGAAAATGGTTGACCTTCTGTAATCCTATCCTGCCCTGTTTTTATGATCCTATGATTAAACATATAAATAACCTCAGGAGCAAGAAGCTTAAATTTGGATCGCAGCAGGGTTTTTTTATACCCAAATAACTTCAAAAATAAGGTAGCAGACCACTTACAAAGGTCACTCAGCATTCCAGTATATGTAGCCTTGTATGAAATCAAACTCCAGGTGCATGTTGAAACATTAATGTTTCTCTAAAAAACTGAGGTTTGTCAAGTACTTCAACATTTGCAGGAGGCAGAACATTAACAGTACTTTGGACATTGACTCTGAAATTCTGCTTAATTTACACTTCAAACATAAAAGCTTTTTAACAACCTTGCCCCAGATGTAAAGCAATTGAAGGCTTATGGGGAATATCCAGAGGCATATCTTTAGGTACTCTAGACTAATTTGTTTTAAGGATTATGAGATATGTTAATCAAGCTGAAAATACACCCTAACTGCATTAAACATATCTCTTTTACCAGAGGAAATCTTGTACAATTTTTTTTTAGGTAATATAGTGGAATAACAATTAAATAGAGTTAAGTTACTAAATTAAATAGTTTCCTGAATGTTCCAACTGTTACAAATTTGTTTCAACTTGAAATATGAGGCTGTAATATGGAACTTTAAAGTCACAAGCACTTTTAGGTTTAAGTTTGACCATCTTTAAGAGCTAATTTACCTATTTTCCATTACATCTAGTGCTATTAGTTAGCAATGTCTAACATCTATAAATCTGGAAAATAACATAAGGTGCAGATACTGTACTCGAACTTTAAAGTTTTGTGATGTGAGAAAAAATTCTTAGTAGATAAAAATTATGAGAAAGATATTCATGTCAGGAAAGGCTTAACAATTCTGTGAAAACTATCAGAAAAATAGTTTGTGGACTTTCTTCTAAATTGCAGTATGAAAGCATATTCTGAAACATTGACTATATTTGTGGCATATAGATATTAGCTGAAAAATCTCAATTTAAATCCTGAAACAGCTTCAACACCTCTGTTTCTCTGATTTATTTCAGACAAATGACATGACTGTTGGAGGAACTTAAACCACTAGATTTTTAGAGGACTTCTGTCACTTTAGGGTTTATTTTTTTACAAACTGCTTCTTATTCATTTTAACAACACTTTTGTGGAGTCTTCAGCTATATTTGAGACATTTTTTATTCCAGCTACCAAATAATTTGCTCATCATTCATGGGCTGGTAAAGCATATCTTTCAAAGACAGAGTGAATTCATTTGCAAATATTCCTGCAAGGAGAGTGATTTTCCAGCAGGGCTGGAAAGAAAGGGCTAGCATTCATGCATACTGGGATATGAATTTCCTCCCACTTTAGAAGCCCATCTCTAGTGCTGCATATTGCTTAGGTTCTCTTAATTTTAGAGACCTTGAAACATTAGTCATCAATGTTATTTCAGTTATTTCATGCTTCAATTATTTTTTTTTCAGCAGTGTTTATTTCAACAAAACAGTTACAAAAACCACCAGGCTAAACAGACTTACAATGAAAACTGCAATGAGTAACATATCATCAGAATAAATGGCAGCTTTTGGCTTTCAATATAATTTCTTATATATCTTCACTATCAAGGCTGAACTGCTAATTAAGAAACAATCACACAGCACTGTCAAGTGTTCAAGGGAGTAAAAACTTCCTTGGCTAAAATTCATTTAGGCAGATATGTTTACTCCTGAATTTTGCAATTTCTCTGTTCAGGTTGCACAAATCCATTACAGACTTTAATAGAGAATAACATTAATTAGACATGAAAGGTTGTTTTAGGCCCTTTTCCGAAAGATCTTATTAACACTTTATTCCAATTTTCCCTATATTTGTACAGAAATCAGACATTGTGGGATAAAAATGAAAATAAGATTTTGAAAGGATCATTTAATTCTTTGACGCTAGGAAAGATTTCTTATCATCCTGTGGGGGCTTGTGTTTTATTTGTTTTGATGACTCAGTTCTAAAGGAGATGAGTTCCTTCTGTATTTTCATGTCTAGTCATAGTGTCCAAGTTCTTTAGGGAAAATACAAGACCACACAGACTAAGACACTAAAGAATGTCCTGAATGGAGGTAAAAGTAGGTATGAAACACTTTTTTTTTTTTTTTTCCATAAAATGCACACACAGTACAGTGAGAGCAAGAATGCTTGGTAGGATTCTCTGGTTTTGACACAAAATTGATCATTTAAACACAGCGGATTTCAGTTAGTATAAAATCAGGATGTTAAAAAAATTCCCCACAAGTGTTTGAGCTATGGAATCTTTAACATTTCTGAAGAAAAAGTAAAAGGAGTAAATATGCCAAGTAAAAATACTGATTGAAAATATTGAGAGTTTCCTATCAAACTTAATTATTTTATTTCCAGAAGTCAATTCACATCTTCACTGAAATTTGATGTGCTAATGAGAGGTTTTATGAAACACCTATGAAACACTGTTGAATATGAAAGTAGGTTGTGTGTAAATATAGGAAGCAGAATGAACTCAAGACTTCCAAGGAACATAGACAAAATAGAGTTGCACCTTTTAATTTTGTTATTGTGTTTGGAACATCAAACAAATTTATCATCAAAATAGTATTTAGACTCTAAGGGTAGGAGAAGGAGAAAGACTGAGATACTGAAAAGGTTTTGAGGAATATAACTGGGGACATAAGTCTTCAGTTTACAAGAGTTTTTCCCTCCCTGTCCTATAATTTTCCATCTCCCTTCAGGTTGCTGCCCATCATGTTCAATATATTGTCTTTTCTTTCTAATTCTTTTCATCTTATTTCCTTTCAACACTACAAATAACTGAGTATGAGGGAGGATATATTAATAATTTCAAGAAAGCAGAATTATTTGGATTGTTGTTCCAGTAAGGCTGAAAAAAGGCAAATAATTGAATTTATATTTGTGTATTGAACTACTTATCATGAAAAATTCATATTTCTTTCTTAATTCAAAAAAGAAGAGTTAAACCATTTTCACAGGATTTTTTTCTAGCAAAAGTGAGAAAAAATTCCTTGAATTTTCATCATAATCAGTAAGACCCAAACAGAGTTTTTTTTGCAATTCTGCCTATAAAAGAATTCACTTAATCTGATATTCAGAAAAAAAATATGTGTTTATGGCAAGTGCATTAGTCATAGTTAATACACAAGAAACACAAGAGTTAGTTGCAACTGACATTTGAAGTGAGGGTCATTTTGAGGTCTGCAATTTATTTGAAGATTTTGCTCTTTTTGAAGTAAGAAGAATAATGAGATGTAATATATTCTAAGCAAAATCATACTTTTCCTTATGACATAGAAAGAAACTGATTATGATATTATGCATTTAATAGGTACAACGACATATTACTTTTACTCTCTTTTTCATTACATTTTTATTATTATCATAACAATACAGCATACAAAAAATAACTACATACTACTCTCTTTACATACAGATCAAAGAATATAGACATGGTTACCGTAGAGAAGATACCAAATCCCTCTTTGTTTCTTTGCTCTAAAGAATGAAATATTGGGCATTGGATTAAGACACCCTCAGACTTCAATTATTGTGATCCTCAAAACTCATTTCAGTTTCCATTTAAAGATGAGTCAGCTTACAATGGAAATTTACACATGTTGGGAATCCCAGATAGTTATGAATGCTGGCAGGGTCCGTCTCGGCATTTTTCTAGAAGGTAAGTCAAATACAGGTGTTTGGAGTTTACTTTATTTTTTACTTTTTAATATTCTCTCCCTTCCTTCCTTCCTTCCTCCCTTCCTCCCTTCCTCCCTTCCTCCCTTCCTCCCTTCCTCCCTTCCTTCTCTTTGCAAAGAAAGTATTCTCAAACTTGTATGAAATTGGTCCTTTTTTATCGCAGACTTTATCAAAATTATTTTTTATCTCTGAAGATAGTGCTCAAGAGTCTAGGTTCACAGAAAAAGTGTTATTTTTAGGTCAACATTTATAGACATAGAAAACTCTGAGAAAATTCAGTTAAAATGAACATGTTTTACCTGCTACTATAGGGAAGCCAATAATCCCTATCCTGAAATGAGTTTGCAAGAAATAGAAAGCTACTGCATACTGAATCTTAACATTATTGTCCACATCAAGATTTTTTTCAGTGAGACCTGTTTCACATTTTAATTTTAATTAGTTTTGTTTAGACTGTAGATTTAATTTTAGATTTTTAATTAAAAAGTACACCAGTTGGAGTTTTGTTGAAATTCTACTAGTGATAAGTACAAACCTTGGGATTCAGCTGTGATGCAGTTCTACGTATTTTGCATAAAACTTGTCATTGTATCAAAAGTGTCTCTGAACCTGAAATTTTACAGTCAACTGAAAATCTGTAATCTCTGTGGCAACACAATGTGAGAAGAAAAGATTAAAGGGCATGTTTTACAGATGTGCATGAGGTTTGCATGAGATGTGATAGAAGACAGCTATTGTATACGTAGACATTGCTGACATGTAAGACATTAAGAAAACAGATTTATCTATCAGCAGTATACAACACAACTGATTAGAATGAGAGAAAAGAATATAATGTGCTTTCTTAGCAGAAGTTGGTGAGTTTATTCAGAAAAAGAAAAGGAAGAAATAGTGACTGTACATTTTTAGCAAATCAAGGTAAATTAAATACTAAGGTCAGTATGGAAATCTGGTCCATAATCCATGGTTTCTAACAATTAAAATGCTGGGCTAAATTCACTGATAAAGAACGGTCACAAAGCTAATAAACTTATCTTTATACTTGCTAATGAGAATTTGATGCTATATTTTCACATCTTACAGCAATCTCTAGCTAAGAATAGATATGTTAATATTTATGATAATAGATATTACAAATAAATCTAGATGTTGGAGATACTTTAGCAGTTTTGAACTGCTGAAAAGAGATGACAATGGGGGAAAAATACAAAACAAAAAAGTCTCAAAACCACAGCAAATAGGCTTGAGCCCATTTCTGTAGTACTGGAAACATTAAATGCTATTGATATTCCTGGGATCTCATTTTTATTATGCTGTATGAACTATATGGATAGTGTGGTTGAGAGAAGAGTCCATTAGCTAGGTGGCAAACCGTAAATAACTGGTTTATGTTTAGACTTTTTTTTAGAAATTATTAAAAATAAAATACCTGTTATTGAGAGGTATGTACATTATCAGTTCTACACTGTTTGCTTGCTGACCCCAAGAAAATGCAGTCACACCCAAAAGGCAGGATGTCAACAGTCAAAATTTCCTATCACTCAAAATACCCTTTCTCTGTTCTTCTGACATGCATTCTAAAAGTTGTAGTAAATGCTTTGCGTTCAGTATATTTATTTAACAGATGTTTCCTAATGAGTCTCAGGGACCATTAGTTTCTATCACAGACAGTTTAACTCAGTTTTCTTTTGATATTGGAAGGCCAGGGATCAACTGTAGTACTATCTAGAGCTTAGCATAAATCTTCTTTTGTCTCTAGAATGGGATCCTTAAATTTACTAACAGTTCAAATAATTTAGATATTTATAATGACTCTTCTAGCAATTTCAAGAATTTCAATACACTTTGTTTTGGTCCTATTTACATTACAAACAATTGGTGTATTTCCATTATGTAGAAACATGTTGGTTTTTTTGGAGTTGCATAAAAGGCTCAGTTGTCTGAGCTTTAACCTGTGAATATTATTGTCTGCCTTGTTCCTTTTGACATCTCTGGTTTTTATAGCTCAGTAATAGAAGAAAATACTGCTGCAATACAAAACCATCAAATTCAATTGCATTTAATGCTCATAGTCGAATATTGTGCAAGAAACAGCACAGTAAGTGTGGAAATGTAGGCACCATATGTGAGGGTTTCTTTGTCTTTCGGCCATGTCTTCTATTTATCGCTACACAGCAACTCAATTTCACTAGAACAGAACACCTGCAACACTTAAAGCTTCTGACCAGGTCAGAAGGCTGGGTCAAGTGCTTAAGCACTGAAAACAGGTCTGAATCATGCTGGGCCGATGTGTGCCTAAATCTACTCAAGCTGTTTGGTAGGATATTACATAAAAAGAGAGCATCTCTACCTCTCGTTTCTTAAATGAAAGAGACTTTAACTCTTGTCTTTTCTTGGTTTGTTTTTGGCATCTCAGTGAAGCCTGTAAATGCAGAGTGGTTTTAGAGCATTGCTTGTCAGCTGTGTCCCTCAGGACGTTAAGATCTTGTCAGCCTATTTTCCAATCCCAGAGGGTCTTGTTTCAAGAGTAAATAATCTGACTACTCTGATAGGGGAAGTTATATCTACTGCTACAAAAGCTCTGGAGAAAAAATTCAGATCAAAAAGGGAAGAAGCTACTGAATTTAGGTAGACATTTACCAGGTGTCTTCAATCACAAAAGGTGGAGTGATGCAGTTAAATATAACCAAGTTTTTCTTCCAGTCTGACCTAAATACTCTTAGTTAAATACACCTTGGGGCTTCATTTTGATCCCTTCTGCAGCAAATAGAAATTAACAATGTAAAATGTTGTGTTGTGTTTTATATGCTTTTTCTGTAATAGTTCTGTACTTTGGTTTATCCCAGTTCTCCCATTACAGTGGTTCTGCCCATGTTGCCTCCTTCCTCCCCCTTCATGTCAATCCTCTGCCTTCACACCCTGACTCAGTAGTAATCACTGAGTCATTCCCTTAACCCCTCCCTGGTATCCTGTCCGTCACTCGGCAGCCCATCCCTTCCCCTAGAAACTTCTTTCAAGGGCGTCAAGTCATTGGTTCAGACACCAGGGCCCCTCCCTCAGAATGCCCTTATTGGTCTCCCCAAAAGTCTATCTTCCCTGTTTCCACACCCCTGTGTTTCCCCATTGGTTCACTGTTAAAACCCCTCCCTGTTCCCTTCTCCCTTTATAAACTGTTGCAGTGCTAAGCTCAGGGTCTTTGTACAGTGGTTCCACTCGGTTCTGGATCTGTGCCTCAATAAACCCGGATTAACACCTTTATCTGAAGTCGATTCCTTCTTCTGCCATCGTAGTACCTCTGCCTCACCCGCAAAGGCCAGAGCCTTAGCCACCCTCCTGACTTCCCTGAAGATCAGGAGAGTGTCCCCCGCCATCGCCATCGGCTGTGCCGCAGCCAGCCGGGACGCTCCGAAGGGAGACTCGGAGAGGCACTGCGACAGTAAAACATCATCAATGATCCTTTAAGACTGGATTGTCATAATATCTGGGCATTATACTTATTTAATGCATCTTACACTTTCAGCCCTACGGGACCTTCCTGAAGCTACAGTCAGGGCTTTTATGTGTAACAACATATTAAGAGCCTAGTCCATGACACCTTCATGATATTTTTAATGATAAATTTAACAGAAAGCTGAGTGACATCTCAAAAGCCAAACACAGTTACAGCAACTAAAGAATTAAAACTTAATGCATAATTATCACAAACAGTGATAATCACTGAACAGTGACAGTTCAGCTGTCACTGTACTTAACTCCATTGAACTGCCTTGATCTGTGTCACCTGAAACTCTACACTTCGAATGCTCTTTTTAGCTGCTGTTTTGAAGTTGCATAACTGGAGAAATACTTACAGTCACTTGAGTTATCGTTCAGTTCTTTAAAGGTGTCCTGTAATTAAATAATTGCCACTCTAAAGGTTTTTAAATGGCTATTTTTGAAATTATTTATTTTTAGCTTTGGCAGCAGAGTTCATTAGCATAACATGAGCACTTCTCAAATTTTAATTAATTCATCATTATGGCATGTCTATAAGGGAGTGTCCTTGCTTGACATACCATGAAGATAAGGCCAAATTTTAAGTGTTTGCTTATTGTGACAAATATGAAACAAGCAGAAAAACAAGTAGAATTTATGCCATCAATAATTTTGAACAACTGGAAATTAAAATCTTACAAGTATCTCAGTTTATTGACATTAATAGTTTCTGTACTTAAAATATCTTAGGTAGTTTGTTGTTGTGGGGTTTTATCTTTTGTTTGTTTGCTTGTTTTTAGTTTTGTTTTTTTAATTCTGCAAGCCTTATGCTGACCAGTGTTTTCTTTTTGCACACACAGGGTAATGTTTTATTGTATTTAAGAGACTTCTTTTGCTATTTTATTAAGACTATAACACACATTACTTTAAATTAAAGGTATAAAAATGCTTTAAGGCAAATCATATTATTTCTTATTGCATCCTGTATATTACATTATGGGTTTGACTTTGGTAAGGACAAGTAATTTTGAAAACTGTTATAAGTCACTGCTATGCAATTTTACAATCTTTCTTATCACATTAAGCAGTTATGTTTCTACTGTGGAATAGTTTTCCATAAAAATATAGTTAACCCCTCAAAAAAAAAAAAAAAAAAAAAAAATAGCCAGATGGTTGTTTTTCCTGTATGGTAATTTTGATTTATAGCAAATAGGACTTAATTGTCATTAATTCAAATTACAACTGAAAACTTAACACATTCAACACATTTTATATAGTGTAATCTTTAATTCAAGTCACACACTAAGTGCTGACTTATCAAATCACATCATGCCAGAGGCAAAACTGAACTTGATCATGAAAATAATATTAATCTTTCAAGACATAAGGGTTTAAAAATGTAAAGTCTAAAGGATCCTGCAGTTTGGCTTTATCTGGTCAAAGCAAGAGAAGTGTGGCTGTCAGTACTACAATATCTGATAAATAAAAGCAGAATAATATCTCTCAGCTACCACTCACCGACAGCAAAACCCACAAACAAGTTACTACATGGCTATTTTTTTCACGTCTCCTTCTAGAGAATATTATTGAGCTTGCACTAGAACACCAGTCCTAAAGCTTATTTAAGTGTCTTAGGTATAACAAAAACCTCTGAAATGATGGAAGGCTTTTGTCGGACACTAATTAGATCATATACTGGTACAATATTTTTTCCTGTGTTCTAAGCTATGTATATATATATATATATGTGAAAAATCATGGAGTAGAATATGTTTAGAGCCATTTTCCTCAAAATGCAGTTATTAGTAGAAATTGAGTAATCCTCCTTTTTTATAATTTCCCAATGAGATATAGGTCTTCCTACCCTAGAGCTTGCCAAGCTAGAATCACAGAATCATGGCTCACTAAGGTTGGAAAAGACCTCCAAGATCATCTAGTCCAACCTCTGATGGATCATTGTATTTGTCGACTACATCACAGCACTAAGTCAATGTCCAGTTGTCTCTCAAACACCTCCAGGGATAGTGACTCCACCACTGCTCTGTGATGTTTGTTCCAATGTCTGGAAACAACACCTGTGAAGAAATTCCTTTTGGTATTCTACCTGGACCTTCCATGGTGCAGCTTGAGGCTATGTCCTCTTGTCCTGCTGCTGGTTGCCTGGCAAAAGAGGCCAAACCCCACCTGGCTACAACCTGTTCTCAGGTAGTTGTAGAGAGTGATAAGGTCTCCCTTGAGCATCCTCTTCCCTCTCTGCTAAACAATGTCCCAGCTTTTAATGAAGAAAAGAAAATGTGCTATCCAAATGCCTTCTCTGCTTGCACTATTTGTCAATATTGCTAAAAAACTAAAAAAAAACCCAAACAATGAAGTCCCACAAACAAAAAAACCAAGCACATTTAACTGCACATATATCGGGGCAGAAATTGTTCTAACATCAGTGAAAGAGATACAACTGTTTCTAATGGATTTCTGGTTTAGGTGTCATAAATGTAAGGTCTCAGGGTTCAGAATTCTTAATAGGTTTCATATATCAATGACATTGGAACTGGGTTGATTGATCAGTTTCAGTTGTTGATTGAATTGCTCAATGCTTATTTCTGTGCATAAAAATACACTAACTTTTAGCTCAAGTTAGTCAACTGTGTTTCCTCTCATCACAGTTATGAAAAATGCAAAAATAATTCTACTTTAGCTTGGAGTCATCTATCCATTACATCTTTTTATGTGTCACAATTCACAGGTTTCTGTTTCTGTAAGTAAAACAGTAAAAGATAACTGATTTCAGTGTACACACTGTACACTGACCAGCAAGTTTCACAAGCAAACAACTTATTAAATGCCTTACCAATAAGCTCAAAACTTAAAGAAGAATTAATTTTTGTGCCTTTGCTTCCAGAACTACCCTTTGCCTGATCATATTTCATTTTTTTTCATGTTTTATTTTTAATATTTCATTTTTCTAGAATAAAGAGCAGATATTTCTGAAAGTTAAAGTTTTGCATATCTTCTCAGGTAAGCTAATGTTAACTCCACTGCTTTGATACCATTTTTCTTGATTTAGAGTACAACTGCAAAGAGAATCAGGTCTTACCCTTTTATACTGCTTTAATGTCAAAGACATTTTCTTTCTGTCCCTCATGTTATATTTTTACACTTTCTCATGCTGCTGTCTTTTTCAGGATCTTATTCCACAAACTGCCTCTCACAGCATGTTGCTGAGCTGGACAAAGATATTTTCATCACCATGTCTACACCTAATGTCCTAAAGTCATAGGAGATTGAAAGGAAAGTTGTGAAATAATTGCTGTGACCTATTTACTGCAGCTTCCTACTCACTGCTGTACTCCGGCAGCAGTGTTGTCTGTAGGGTGAAATACCGAAAATGAAATGGACTCATTACAGGAAGAAGACTAAAAACCACAAAAAACATTAATTCACTGAAGTATGGGAATTAGTAGTATTATAACGTGAAGTAGTGAAACCTCTCTATTAATACAGAAACAGGCATTTATGTTTTAACTACAGCTTGTTAACTTTCTGCCATCTCTTTTGATTAATTCCTCTTTTCTTTAAATTTCTCCTTTTTTAAACATACATGTCCCAATGGGGATATCATGAAGCTCATAATCCTGTACAGCAGTTCTCTTGTTGGTTAAGCAATACCACTCACAAATGTGATAAATGTAATAAATGGGTAATGAAAGAGTGCCAATGGGCACATATTTTCAAAAATAATTGTTTTAAATATTGTTATCTTTTACAGAATTTTTAATGCAATATATGACAGTGCTTTCTTGGTCATTCCCTTTTGACTAGAGCTGGCTGTTGTTGTCACTTAAAAATATTGTGCCTCTAATTACTTAGTGTCATATAAACAAAGAGTAAATGAGTGAATGTCCTTAGTATAAAAGCTTATAATCAAGAAAGAAAGAAGCAAAATCAAAATGCCTCTTATTTTCCAGGATACAATGTAACTCAGTTATTCTTTATTCTACAGGAATGCATGCCTTCAGTTACCCTTGTCTGGAAAGTTAAGAAAGGGACATAGGCTTTATAGAGAACTTAGAAATGAGCAGGGGTGCTGTGAGTGGAAATCAATATAAATACAGTATGGAACAAGGAACACAATGGTACTTTGGCAGAGGTCATCTGTAGACTGGCAAATCAGACAAGCAACAGGATGAGCAGTTTTTCTAGCATTTATTTCTAACAAGAGTGATGAAATTGTTTTCTGAGCAGTGGAAAAGGTGCAGCTTGATTTCCTATAGTTTGCTGAACCATGCTTCAATGACAGAACAAATTCAGATCCCCTGACACACATCCTATATCTGTATTTTCCCTTGAAGTACTTCCCACACTTCCCTACATTTTTTGTCTCTGACCGTGCACATGTTTCCCAGGATGACTCAGACTCACTCATTAATTACCTGTTACATAAGAAGGGGTGCATGTTGATCCATTTGTTATTTTTTGGCTGCTAACAGGCCAAACAGAGAAGAAAATTGATGAGCTTAAGCCTTTCTCAGACTGCAAATATACAGACCAGGCTTTCCTTTCCAGCCACCTGGCTGATGAAACACAAAACAAATAGTCTTTGAGTGTTCTCAAATATAACAGAAATTATCAATCATTTTGAAAAAATATTGTGAAACAGATGATAAACAGATGGGCAGATAGATAAGTAATCAAAGCTTCATTTAATTAAGGAATTTTTTTAAAATAGTTTATTTTATTCAATTTTAAGGAAGTCTGTATATACAAGAAGTCTCATTTTTGTGCCTTGTGTAATGTCATTGCAAGTGATACAAAATTATAACCATTTTAAATAAAACAGTTACCTGAACTAATTTTATTTAAGATCAAGTAAAGCCTCATAATTGCCAAGGGTAGAATATATATATCTCTGGCTACCCTTGTTGTGTGAAGAAAGCATGGTTTTAAGTCTGGATGTCTCTATATTTATTTAAAAGAAAGTCTTCCAATATCTGTAGAATTATGAAAAAAATATTATTAGAGATAGCTAGATGTGAAGTTTTAAGAGCTGGGAAGTTTTGGCAAACTGAATTAAAAATTTAGGAAATGTCCTGTTATGAAATCTGCTCTTTGATTACTGGGATAGAAAGGGTATGAGGGAAAAAAAAAATAATTAGCAAACTGTAAAAACTTCAAATCAGAGACTTGAAACTACAGACAGATTAAGGTTTCCTTCTAAAGAAGCATTAGTTATGAAACAACTCTGAGTCAGAGAGCAGATCTCCACTTCTTCATGGTGCAGAGAGAGACTGGAGCAAAAATTTCCCTATCAGTCTTGGATTCCTTGTAGTAAGATAAAACTGTATTCTGAAGATGTTTATATGTTTTTGTCATCTAGAAATGTCACTATGACTTCGTGTGCACCACCTTTCCATAAAAAGAAAGCAGTACTTCCAAGTAGGGCTACTGAATTATGTCAGTTAATAGATCATTATGTGATACTGTAACTAAAGCAGTTAAGAAAATTCTTGGATTAAAAATATAAGTCTGTCAAGTAGGTGTAGAGAGAAGATCCCTTATCTACACATATTCATATGGAAATTACTAGTCTAATACTATTATAACATTTCTGGAACATCTCTGTTAACAACTCACTACTTTTTTAATGCATCAAATGCTCTGATAAAAATTTGATACATTTAATCAATTAAGCAAAAGTACTTTTATTGTATGTGTTTAAAATGTCAATAATCACAAAAGACACAAGTAAGTCTGATTGTGGAGAAACAATAATAATGTCCACAGAGAGTAAAATAGTAATCATTACATTAAACAAAATTTGGCAATCACTTCTTTGCTAGCAGATAATTTGTTTGCACACATTGTTTGTTAATGTAAGACAAGAATATACTCAAGCAAGTATTCATGTGAAAGGAGATTACGGTCAAAGGGGATTATAGTCATGCAATCACCTGTGGGCATTTATGTGATTACGCAAAGATTTTTTGTTAGTGTCAGAGGACTCTTAAAGGAAAGCTACATATAAGGATGCACTTACAGATCCTTTTCTGGAGGGTTGCCCCAAAAATGGGAAGCAAGGGAGCACTGAAGAAAATTTTTCATTAAATGAAAAATACAGCTAAGCCATAATAGTTCCCTGGTTTATGATCTTCAAGCACTTCAGTCTTATATCCAATATTAGAAAGAAAATTTTCTTTAAGCAGCTGTCTTATTAGGTGCCGTAGTTTTTCCCTTCTGTGAGTGAGGCAGAATGGCGGAACAGAATAGAAGCAGAAGCACAGAAATGTCAGAAAAGCCTGATTACATGATATATACAACTCTATGCAAGGTTTTTGCATGGAGAACATCAGTGCTAAAATGTGTTTTAAAAAGTTTTGATTTATTTTAATGATCAGCGTAGATGTTCTGAGTATACTAATGGTTCTTCAATTTAAAAGAGGCAAACAAGCAAACAAAACCTTCAAAGTTACAGCTGAAACGATCTCTTCACAGCTCAGACATTACTTACACAGTTCACTGCTTTATTGTTCTCATCAACTATGGTATGTCTGTAATATTTTCAGTTAATTTCTTTGCTGGATATCGAAGTAGAAAAGTGCAACAGTAAACGTTGCATATTATAAAAAAGCAGTGGCTATAAAGGCACCAGCTATAAAACATGACATTAAGCGTCTTTTACATCACTGTGGGCTCAGCAAAAGTCAGTCTGTAGCAAATGTTTCTAGAGTTATAGCATGAGAAATTTGGCTCATTGAGTTTAAGACCAAAAAACAGAATACTTCTCTGAATGACAACTGGATGGAGCTGCTAGATGGTTCTCATTGGTTGTAAAGAGATCAAAAACTGTTCCAAGAGCAGTACACTGACTTCAGAAATGGAAGCGCTACTACCATTTAAAAGGGTGAAATTCCAAAAAAGGTTTCATTAAATAAGAGGCAGCTTGATGTGTGCTTATTCGGATAAAAAGTAATTTTAGTGGCTGTGTAGGTTTATTGGACTCTGCTGATTTAAATACCCTGGCAGTAGAGAAACATTTGCTGAATGTAGTTGAGATATAGACTTACAATGCAGTGGATGCTCAAGATCTGAAGAAAATGAAAGGTAAGCAGCTGAGAGAATCTGAATAATCTGCACAACTTAATGGTGTTGGTCATAACTACAGTAAAGCTGAAAATTTATGAACAATCTATTAATCAATTAAACACATTCTCTAATGTGATAAAATATGATGTAACTGTGTTACAGCCTCACTTACTGTCATGTTACACTACCACTGCTAGTCACAAACCTATTCTGCATCTGGGGGGTCAGGCAAGAGGCAAAAGTAATGTGAGACCTGGCATCAGTTTTGTGCTGTTAAGGTACTTCTCATCAAACTGGTTCTGAATGTATTTGTTTAAATGAAAACCAGAGGTTCTACCCTTGTTGCAGGCAAGTTCCTATGTGTACACTTGTAATGACACAAGGATGACTACACAGTGCAAAATGGGCTGTGCTGGCCAAGGTACAATTATCAGATATCAGATAGCAAGTCCATGGTATGCAAAAGCACTGTCATCTTAAAGGGTTGTGTGCACAATCCTGAACTTAACTCCAGTATTATTGCCTGTGGAATCACGGTCTTGTAAGGCAAAGGTTTTGTGTGAATACTAAGAGCAGGATTGACCAAGTGGGATTGACACAAATTGAATGGTGCTGTTGATAACCTGAGAGATGTGATGTCTTCCAGAGGGACCCAGGCAACCTCAAGAATTGGGCTCATGGCAACTTTGTGAAATTCAGTGGTGCCAAGTGCACCTGGGGTGGGCTAACTTCCATTCTCAGTATGGCATGGGGGTTGAGCAGATCGAGAGAAATGATGAGCGGAAGGACTTGGGAGAATTGGTCAATGAAAAACTGTATGTGGCCCAAAGATGTGCATTTGCAGGGATTTGTTTGTAAGGATATGAGACCAGAGTTTATGGTTTCCTTTTTAATTTTTTCTTTTCTTTTTAAATTTTTTTCTGTAAGAAGTGAGGGCACTGGATCTATAGCTATAGCTTAAATTTTTGTTTAGTTTGGGTTTTTTTTTTTTAAAGTAAAACCTTTTTTCCTGTTCTCTTCTGCCTATATCTCCCTTCTGATGCTAAAATAGTCTGTTTTTCATTGTAGACAGACATCTGTATTTATCTAAAAGAACAGTTAGGCTTTCCAGCAAATTTTCAAGAAATCTGTGTATCTTCAATAATTATTTGTTTGCTTTCCAGCATTACCCATGCAGGGATCTGTGGCTGACCTGTGGTGCTTGCAGGTCCTTGAGGAACAGCACACCCATGGCGAGCGTGGACTCCTCAGACACGGCCTTGCATGGGGTTCTGGGGTTGCATCTCTCCTTTGTCTCGTCCTGGGGGCCCCGTGGGGGAGGACAGGGTGTAGAGGGCAGAGCCCCCACAATATCTGGGGCTCTGCTATGGCAAAAAGTCAGATTTATGGGGCTGAAATTTCTGCTACACACTTTGTATTTCATGCAGCAAACAGGTATAACAGAAACAGAGGAGAAGGCTGTACAATGATGCAAAAAGCAGGCTTCAAAAATATGCAGGAGAGGTATATTGGGAATTTTAAATTATTCATCAGTGTCAGCACACTTGACTGCCCCACTAAAATGCACAGGCATGTATGATGAAAAGAAACATCAAACCTGAACATGAACGAGCAAATAACAAATCTAAGAAGCAGGTTTTCATACAATTTTGCAGGTAATTCAGACACAAATTCCTGAAGCAGAAAAATTACTGCTGAATGAAATAAAAAAAAAAAAAAAAAAGAGTAAGGGACGTGCAATTGTTGAGAAATAACACCTTCATGTGCACTAACAGTGAAATTACATTGGATTTTATCTCAGAAGTGTTCACTAGATACCTGACTGACTGCAAGATGGGGACATTCAGAGTATATATGCTTCTTTATTGAGCTTTTTTTCCCACTGATTTCCTCAATTTTCTAAAAAAAAATCATGCCTGTATAACAGATGGGAACTGGAAAATAATAAGATTTTTTTCTCAAAATTTTAATGAACTAGAAACAATTTGTCACACTGTTGAGCCTCTTGCTTCTATATATTTCAGTTAAAAGGAAAAAAATCTTCAAAGACTGGGGTAACCTGAAACAGATACTATACTTCATTGTACTAGAAGATAACAAAATCCACAAAATCTCCATCCTTTCCCACTAAAAACCTCTTTATGCTCAGTATGTGAGAATACCTTTACATTTTCCCCACCTTTCCAACTAAATCATGAGATCGTTCTTGGAGGCAAGTTTGAGCAACTCATTTAATTAGCACAACATACCTTTGAGTCTTCTTCAGAAGTTCCATTTAAACTAAATGGCCCTGACATATTGATTAATGAGCTACACTAGGTAGACAGAAAGGAATTAATTTTTCATTTGAGATCTTCCAGTAAGATGTCTAAATGAAAAGAAAGTATTTTATCTTGTACAAAGCCATGATGATCAGGTACAACACTTAGGCCATGGAGGACTCTCCCTTAACACAAGGCAACCCAGTAACATAATAGATTGAGTTGGAAGTGACCTTTAAAAGTCATCTAGTTCTCCCCTCACCCTGCAATGGGCAGAGCCATTTGTAACCAGAATAGGTTGTTCAGAGCCCTGTCCAACCTGACCTTAAATGTTTCCAGGGATGGGGCATCTGCCACATCAGTGGAAAACCTGATCCAGTGTTTTAACACCTGCATTAAAAAAAATGATTCCGCATATCTGCTTTGAAGACATGCAGATGCAGGCAGAGATTCCTAACAGTTTCAAGAGCATGTGGTAAATAACAGATGAACTGTAGCCAGTGGGAAATGCTATCATTGAGATCACAAAAGTGGAATCAGGATTGCCCTGGTCAAAAAACATGACCAGTAAGGAACACTGAATCTATTTTAATATGGTCAGCTATAATTTTGTAAGCTGCAGCATGCTCTGGGGAGTGTGATGTGATGTGATGGCTGACTGTGCTGGGTATGCTCAAAAAATGTAGAAGAATTCAGTGTAGTATAACATGAAGGATTCTAGAAGTGACTGATGATTTAGGAGTGTGAAGGAAAGAAAGCAAGCAAAACAAGAAAACAGAAAATAATTTCTTGGTCTGGCATCACCAAAGAACAGCACTAAGGGTTGAGAACTGGAGAAAAGCCTGGAGTCCCCAAAGCACTTGCAAACATCTGATTAAACCTCACTTAGCCATGTATTTACTTATTTGTAGTAGATGTGGGACTGATCTTCTCTAGCCCATGTAGCTTTCAAGTCCCACCTTGGGTATTACAGTGCACTTAATTTGTATCTTGAAATTATATAGCAAGCTGCAATACCTTCTTGTCCTGCCTGCACAAATTCCTTTTCCCACCACCTTTAAGGATCCAGTGATGAATGAGCTCAAAGTAGTCCCTAAGCCAGCCAGCCCAGTAGGTCTCTGGCCATGCTCTTCATTTGGTGTGCAGTCATGCTGTTCCTGCACAGAAGGTATGCTCAGCTGGTAGTGGCTGGAAGCGCTTGAAGCAGTTGGAAGAGACTGTGAGAAAAAAGCAGACAAAAAGGCAGAAGCAGATGGAAGTTTCTGCTACTGAGCTGTAGTAGTATATCCAGGGGAGGAAAACCAATACATTGGTCTTTGATGGCTGTCAGTATTCTCCTGCTCACACAGCAGAAGGATGAACAGCTCTAGCGAGAATTAGACTCTCCATCCTGAAGTGGTTGCAGGGATGGATACTTCTCATGTATACCTTACCATAACTCAAATGTCATGTCACACTTCTCATCCAGCCAGCCTATTGTAAATTCACTCTTGCTTACACAACTGAAAAACTTTGAGTTGGGTCTTCCGTAGGTGTTCACTCATACGTAGAAATAAGCTTTGTATTAGTGACATGATCTGACCTAGCTTTTAAATTTCCTGTTACTTTATTTATATCTCTTATAAAGTAACAGTGGGCTTAGAACTGACCGCTCTAACTGAAAAGAAAGACCTTGAATTTACTGTGGATACTTTTGCAAAAATATTAGCTCATTGCATAATGAGAATCAAAATAGAAGCTGGACACTGGAAATTGCTAGTAAGAACATCATTATGCCATTTTATACATAAAAATATATATAATCCATTCACTCTTTTCTTTTTTTGGTCACATTATTTCAAAAGATACAGAAACGAAGAAGGATGAAAAGAAGAGATGAAAATGCCAGCACTTTTCCTGGGAATTTATGGATACACAGCCTGTCAGCAACAACAATGGGAAAGCAGTTGTCATGGGTGCACTGTGTACCTGCACAGCATCTGTGCAGGAAGTAATTGGATTGCATCCAATGATAGCTTGCTAAAATACAGAAGGTGGTTAAATGTTCTTCTGGTGAGTGTATTTGTAAATGCTAATGATGTTTTTTTAGTTCCTGTATCTATTGTTTAGGACCCCAGCTAATCTCCTATTTAAATTCTTGGCATAACATCACAAAACCTGTTATTTGGGTTTGAGGTACAAGATGTATAGACTGTATAGGCTACAGTCTATGTATAGATGTGTAGGCTGTACAGACCACTTTTCCTGTTTTGCCCTCAAGTATGTATTAATCTTTATTCACACTCTAGATTCCTCATTTTATGTACAAAGTCATATACATCTAAAATGTGGTTGTGTAATCTTGGCATGACCCAACTCCTTCCATTAAAAGCAACCAAAGGTCTGCATCTGTAAACCATATGTGAAATTAATTTTATATTTTTATTTTTATTCCGTCTAGCTTATTTAATCTTCTCCGAAAATGAACATTTCAAAGAATTACCTTGTATGCGTCTTGCCTTATATTTTCGCAGGAAAAAACTGCAATCAGTATGAACTTTAAATTTTTTTTCCATATGAACAAACAGCAAAAGGTTCAATTTCATCCAAACTGCTATAATTAGGGGCAATTCAGCCAATACAACTGTTGATTCTGAGGGCTGTTCTCCAATCGAGATGTAAATGTGTCTTGCCTGGAGTGCTGGATTGCTCTCTAGTCTTTACTACTGGTACTGAGAGGGAGCTTGGTCCTCTTGCCTAAGTGTAGACTTCTAGTGTTGTTTGAGCTGTTTCAGGCTGTCTGGGATATCTACAGAAGGCAAACAGGTATGATCCAGGGAGATGCTCCTCCAACAAACTAGCACTCACAGGCCAGACAGGTTTCCCTGAGGCAGCTTTCATGGGGTTGTTTACATTTAGGTGACTGATTCTTCCTTTAGCTCTCCACTGAATTGTAGCAACAACTTGGACGCTTTTGTGCTCAAGTATCTTATACCTTAATCAAAGATTTTTTAGTGCAGCTTGGGAGGCTTTGAAGTATTTTATATGACCTCCACCTGGTGCTCCAGCTGGCTGTGGGTCTGTTGTGGGTTCTGTGTCAAGTCTGCCAACCACATGCAGGTACTGTGGGTTTCTTAGTGTACCTCATATTGCACTAGATGCCTAGTTTGAACTACTGGATGAATTCGTTTATGAAATTAATATTCCATATAAAAAAGTATTTAGTATTACACCTGCTTTCCACTGGGATATCACTGATACTTTGAATGGAAGATTAAGTAAAATCTTCTCTAAAAATGATTGGCATAAAGAGATCTTTTTGCTTCTACTCCAGTCTCAAGTTTTTCTCTTGTAGTGATTGTTTAATAAGCTGATGACTGAGATTAATATATCTACTAAACTATAAAGTAAATTAAGACAATAATTTTTTTTGTTTCTTTTCTTCCAGTAATTAAATCTTTCCTGTATGCATTGTATCCTGTTTATGCTGACTTTCATTTAGTGCTGATGCTGGTCTGCTGAATCCAGCTTTATTCAAATCCAACTGTTCTTGGAATTTTTCTTGCTTTTATACAGAAGAACAAATTTAAGTAGATGTAAAATCTGCTGAAACACCCGCAACCCCCCACCCACCCACACATGACAGAAGCGTATTTCAGAAAGCTGTAGTTTAGTCAAGCTGCATAAATATTTTTAAATTCCTTGCTGCCCATATGAAGCAGCAAAGGATTTCCTTTTCAGCCTTCTATTTTTTTTTTCTGGGTGCATAATTCTTGCTTCTCTTAACTAAAACTTCCTGGGTATGCAATACAGAGTGATTAGCAACTTAAACGCTCATATTTATTCTCATATTTATAGAGCATCCAGAAGCATGGAGTGAGGGGGCTTCCTTGCTTTCTTGTGGTAAAACATTTCATAGTCCATTTATTCCACTGAGGAGGATGTTACATAATAGCACCACTACCAAGGGCAATGGGATAATGAAGCAGCTACATTGCATGAATATGTTTTTGGATTTCTCAATGAACCATTTAAATTGAAGGTAAATATTCCAGAATGTGCTTTTCACCTATTTATTTTAAGGTAAATTATTTATTTAGACTACTAAAATAGGGATTGTATTTATTAAGCTTGGCCAGCAGGGCTCTCTCTTGCATTATATTTGAATTTAATCAGGCCATTTTAATTTTGTGTGCATAGTGTCCTTTTCTAGGCAATTTTAACCCTGAAATGATAAAGCACTAGTCTTATTTATGGAACCTATTAGCAAGGAATTAGAATGCCTTTGGATTCCAAGCTACAACAGAAAGATATTTCCAAGATTTTTTTTGCTTTTTAATTAATTTGATTCTTTTTTAGTGATGATGTGTATATGCAGTTGATGCCCAACTGCATATACAACCTTTAACTGCAATGTCTCTTAGGTAATTTAAATAGCCAAAGTTGTAAAATTTGAGTACTTACCACTGAAACACCAAAATCTTTATATATACGATCAAGACCTCAGGGGAATCCTGATGGTTGTCCAGATCTCACATCTAGATAGACAGATACTTTGACTCTAGCTTGAATCTGTGTTGGGACAAGACTTAGGTAGGGAACTTTGCTTTGTATCTTATGGCTATTATGGAAAAAAAACTAGATCAGAGTTTCCCATTTTGAAAAGTCAGGGTTCAGGATTATGCACTTAAAAATTCAAACCTACTTTCCCTTTTATACCAAACCAACTAGGCTGATGAACCTATCAAGGGGCTTCCCTTCACAGGAGTCAGGATTCCCAGAGAACAGTATTCACTGAATATATATGCTGCCTTAGTAAGTGAGATTTAATTTTTTTTTTCTTACAACATGTAATACCACCATTGCTAAAGACATTCCTGTGTATTTCTGTGTGGTAATTTTATAATGATATTTGAAAATAAGAACCTTAAAAAAACACTGTACTTTTAAATGCATGCAAAGAAAATGTTCCAATG
>WBNO01005294.1:35550-54707 GCA_013400575.1 Peucedramus taeniatus | reverse complement strand
AACATACAGCTTTTGATTCATATGCAAAATCAAAGTTGATTTAAATATTTTCTTTTCATTACATGTTCATTCATTATTTTCTTGATTTTTTTTTCAATATGTTTAATATTCAATATTTTCAATATTTTCTTATGCTTAATCGTGCATTTTGCTGAGTTTGTTTCCTGGACAATTTTCACTTAAGTGTGTTTGAAATAAGTCAGTGTAGTTTGTATCCAGTATAGCATGCATATATGGTAAGTTTTGGATGGTGGAGTAATCCTTTATAAGCAGTACTACTTTCTAAATGACTGTTTTTCACTTAAAAGAAGATCACTTAATGTACTGTCTTTCCACAAGATGCTTTTATCAGATNCTATTCAAATTCATTCCTGTGCAAATTATCACTATTTATAATTTCAAAGTTCAATAGGGATAGATACCTACTTGACTACCTTTCATGCAACTACATCCAATTTCTTCATCATACCAAAATTCTCCGTTCACTACACTTCATGCAGCAGAAAATTTTGTCCCTAAAGCTCTCAGGTAGCCAGCTGGGGAGATGACCTAAGCCACCAGCATTTCAGCATCAAAGTACAGACCAGGCAACTTCAGATACAGCTCTGCTGGTCAGGCTGCACAGAGTCTCAGACATGTTATTTCTCATTTATTCTGCTGGGATATACTAATCTGGCAAGGTTCAGAGCACAGTTACCTAAATACTGCATCAAGGATCATCATAAGTGAATTGATTTACAGGTCTTCTAATCTGGTCAGAATCAACTCTTCTCATTTCTTAGGTATATCAGTGAAGTGAGCCTAGCTACTACTGGTGTCACTGGTTTAACCCATGAAACATAGCAAAAGGGTAGCAGCTGCCATGCCCTTCTCAAATCTGTCTGGGACTTGAAAGGAAAATTCCAGTTCAGTTTTTCTGCTGTTTGATTTTGACCACGCTTTTAAAATTGGGCTTCCAGTGGTAAGGAGAGGGCTAAGGAACCTTTTGGGGATGCTTGCATTGTAGCACTTTTGCTTGACGCTCTTGATTTTGTACCATTTTCAACATTCTATGAAGAAATGGAACTCAGTTGTGAGGGCTAAACTGAGTGATCAAGCCACAAAGCTGTACTCCTTGTCTCTCTGGTTCAGTGGTCATACTGAACATACAGAAGATGCCAGACTTTCCTCCAGTTTTTACTTTAAAATGAATAACATTTCCAGACACCCAGATCCAAAGAGGAGGTGAAAATATTGCAGGGTAGGAAAGAATTTCCTTCACTCCTACATCTTTGAGAGACAGGCCTAAGCCTCCTACTAAGTATCTTAGGTGGATCACTCCTCCATTTGCCAGTATTTATGAACTGGGGTTTTGGGTAATTTTAAAACTCTGTGTGTTGTTTATGGAGCCTGCACCTCCCAAGCAGAGTATCAGAAGGTGAATTTGTCTTCAGGTGTTTGCCTTCAAAGGTTAAACCTTGACTACCTGAAAAGTCAAAATAAGCTTTACGAGTTTTTTTACTTGTTTTTTTATGCCCAGACCTTACAATTTTTAAGTTCTCTCAGACATCAGAGAAGTGCTTAGTCCCATGACTTTATGTATTCTTAAAATTCACTTTTTATCACTGAAGCATTATATTCTTGGCAGTACTATGCTTCTAACTTCTAACTTGATTAACAAAATTCCCCAAGCTATCCTTAGTTCAGACCCAGATCTCTGACATAAGTCTTCTTCAAGAATGCTATTCCACATCTATTTGCCAACTGCTTCTTTCTGACCTTCCTGTTGAAGTCTTTATCCACCCTCGAGAAAGCTTGCAGGTCCCTGGACATGCATTATCTCCCACGTTCCAGGCTTTTTTCCCTCCTGTAACCATCCTGGTCCCCCACCCAGCAATGTTACGAACTCCTGGGCTTCAGGACACATTCTCTTTCCATGTATCATTAACTTGAATTCTGGGTACATAGTTTACTGTTATCATTCAATATTATTCTATGATAATTTCTGTTGTTATTATTTTCTTCAAAGTAAGAATCGTGATTATTATGAAGCCTGGTAAGGAAAAAAAAATCATTCATGTTTTCTGGGTCTTGCTTATGATGATATGTGCTGAATGAGTCCTGGAAGAAAATATCTATGTAGAGAGAAAAGGAAGATGATGAAATTCAATAACCTATTCTATAATTAGGCTTTCGTGATGGAATTAATGGAACAGATTACTGAACTTTAGCCTGATTTTCTCAGAGGACTTTCAAACCTTTCATGTTTCACCAACAAAAGCAAACATAAGTGAACATTTCCTTGAATTATTGGCTAATGATAAACATCTCAAGGCCATCTTCAAAACCTCCACACTGTTAACGAAGATTTTCCCCTTAGAGAAGGGAATATGACTGGCATGTCTTGAGCTATAGTGTTTTTAACTGACTGTACATATAACTGAGAGCAGTGTATAGCAGAATGATATTGCTGTGGCCCTGGACATTTCAGGAATTGCTTTTCAGGGCTGGGTGGGAAGTCCAAAGGTTAATAGTGAGTTATGATTCTTTCTGAAATTCTTAAGTGGTGAAAAATACCTATGTTCAGTCTGAGAACCTTGTTAGGGACAAGAAAAAAATCACCTGAAGTAGCTCTTTGTCCTAAAAAGAAAAATATTCACAAAAAATTATTTTCATCTCAAGAAATAGAAATGAGGGGATATGACCTGGGAATATCCTGATAATCAGTTCAGGCAGGAATTGAATGTTTTAGATTAGGTAACTCTTCCTGCTGAAGTCTCTTGCACCAGAGTGTCTGTTAAGCAGATGAAGAAAAATTGCTGGAACTCATTTTACTGGAAGAATTTCTTTACATTTTTTAACTTTAATTGGTTACCTCAGTACCTAATAACAAGATATTGAGAATACTGTTCAGAAGCTGCAGCTTCCTGTGTTACCTCATTGAGCTGTCTCATTAAGGAGAGGATGGGAGTACGGACGCGAGTCAGCTCAGGATTTCACCCATTGGAACATGCTATTTTTCACAAGAGAGAAATGGAATTTTCTCTAGTTTTCTGGTCCTTCTGGTTACTCTCCTACACTCTAAATCTGTCATCTGCTTACAGTTTTGTGAGTGCTTATGTGCATCTAGCTAAACCTTAAAGAATTGCAGATGTATGTATATTTTTGAGAAAGGCATGCCTATCATTCCTCTTTGCAAGACTTTAAATGATCTTTCAAATATCCTTCAAATACATATTTTTCTTCATGGAAAGGCTTTCTGCTGCATAAGAGTATTTCTTCATCAAGTTAGATCATAGTTATTGTATTGATAATTCTTAGTTAAATAGTCTTAGAAGTTTTAAGAAAATTTCTGTGATGTGTTGGATACCCCACTAAGAAAGAAAGAAAATAGATCCCCTTGATATACTTTTTGTTTCATACACATTCATTTCCTTAATGCGTGCTGTTGTGATCTTCACATAATTCTACTGGCTTGACTTTCTAATAGAAAGCATTCTTAGATAAATTCATAATTCTGCTTTCATTGTTTAGGTTTGTTTCATTCTGCATTCTGTTTTGTTTTCTGAGCTTCTGTCATGCTGATTCTTAAGTATAACACCAACAAAAAGAGGCATGGGGGAGGACAAAAATAAATGAGGGAGTGAAGCAGTAATGAGAAAGGAAAACTAAAACCTATCACTTGCTTAGAATTAACCCCATTTTAACATGTTATAGAGACGTAGGTGAAATTTGATGATAGCATTATTTTTTCCTATTTAGAGTTGAATGCAGTCTCTAATCCTTTTATGATTTTAGCTTTGGCAGCAAAAATGTCATACCAATATCTGTAAGTATCAATCTCTGAATTCAGAACTTATTGAAACATTAGGTTTGTATTACTTTACTCACATTCATAAAGTACAAGTGAGATGAAATTGAAAGAGCCTAACCATTAAGCCCTTCAGTCATTGAGGCAGGTTTAAAGAATTTGAGAATTTGGCAACAAATATATTGTGGTTTAGTGTAGCTTCTCCAGTATTCAGCAAGTATCTGGTATTTTGCATACATTGTCTTCATGTATTCTCTTTGTGCTCTACACCTTTTCAAAGTCTCTCAAATCCAATTATGAGTAAGAAAGAAAAAAAAAACCAACCAAACAAAACAAGGAACATGTGCTATCTCTCTGATCTTGTTTTCTTCTGAATCAAAACCTCTTTGCCTCAGTTCAGTCACCTTCTTTCTACAGAATTTTATAGTATTTGCACTTCTAAGCATCAGCAGCAAAGGAATGAGCATGTGTGCCGTATCCAAGGATATTCCCACATGCACTGGTAGCTGATTGCTTTCCTTTTTGGTGTTTTCACTACTAGTGGTATGATCACTCTGCTCTCTATTTGCACCACTTTCAATCTCAAGATAAAGTGCACAGAAGTTTAGTCACTTAGTGCACAGAAGGAAACATTCACTGAGAAGAATTCCTCTGTGCATTATAGCATTCCACATAAATCACTTCTACTTTAGATGATGCATATTTTGATGTTATATCAGTGCTAAAATTTGGTAATGAAGACTCAAATTCAGCTTTGTATTATTTTTTTAAATATCTCTACTATGTTGCATTTTATTAAGAAGAGAAATACATCCAAAATGAGTAAAAATTAATATCAGATAGAGGAAAAGTGATTTAAATTACATTTTGTCTCCAGTAGTGAATGACCTGTTAGAGAAAACATGAAATACTTTCCGACAAAACTGAAAAATTAAAATTTCCATGAATTCTGCCATTTACAGCAGTCTATATAATGTGGAAAATTCTACTGCACTTCACCTTAATTCTGAAATGCATTCTTATCATTCCTGTTTGAGTTAAATGGTCTAATATGTATCAGGGAATCGTAGAAATGTTTAGGTTGGAAAGGGATCTAGAGATCCTCTAGTTCCAACCCTCCTGCCATGGGCAGGGATACCTTCCATTAGATTGGATTACTCAGAGCCCCCATCCAGCTTGGTCTTGAACACTGCCAGGGATGGAGTATCCACCACTTCTTGGTAAAACCCTTAACTGAAAATCTCTTCCAGTGTCTCACCACTCTCATAGTAAAGAATTTCTTCCTTATATCTAATCTAAACCTACTCTATTTGAATTTAAAGCCATTACCCCTTGTCCAATCTCTATGTGAACTTGTTAAAGTTTTGTGGCCTCTCCAGTTTTCTTGTAGGCCCCTTTTTAGGTACTGGAAGTCTTCCCAGAGCCTTCTCTTCTCCAGGCAGAACAATCCCCAACTCAGCCTGTTAATGGCTTTTGATATCAGTTTGCTGAGCTGCTGAGTAAAAGCTGTTAAATTTGAGGTTGTTTCCCAGAAAGTCAACAGAATACTTTCAATTGACAGAAAAATCATGACTCAATGAGAGAAAAATTACTTAAGTAAGTTAGTAGTAAACCAAACACATTTCTATCTAGCCTTGTGTCTGTCCTTTTATGGATTTTTTTTCAATGATTCCAGAACATGCTGTTGTGGCAGAGAGATTCTTTAGCAGAGCTAATCACAATTTTAGATTTTCAGCAATTTCTAAGTGTCAGTAAAACAAAAGTGCCAGCAGATCCTTGCACAAAAATATAGACAGAATTTCTGAAACAAAGGTGACCCTTGATATTTTTTCTTTCAGTAAATCCTGGTAACACACTGGGTGAGAATATGTGCTGTATGTGATGTGAGCACATCACAGACCTAGCAGCTGGAAGTAGGGCAGCTGTAAGTCTTTGATAGCACTGACTCTAGTCTGCTCGGGGACCCGCACTGACAGGCCTGGCATGATGTAGAAAGTCTTGAAAGCCAGATTCATTCTGCCCTAGAGTAGCCTATCTGTGTCTCCTTATGGGCAGGATCATGACCCAGTGTATCTGTGGTGTGAGCAGATTGTCTTGATGTACATGGTGGTGGCCCAGAACTACCCTGCATGATTCTTGGAAAAATAGTTTAGGAGTGCATTTGTATGCATCTACCCCTGGGAGACTATTGCTGGTTTATACTTTATCTTATTTTATACTCGGGATGTAGAGTGGACAAGAATCTGATCCTTTTTTCAGCATTTTAAATTTTATGTTTGCACATAGCGAAGTATACACATGCTAAAAAGAAAAACACAGAGTCATTTTGATAGGTTCTTAATATGGTATTCATTTGGTATCCTTATATTGTTTTGACTTATCTGAATTAATGGAGTTAAGCTTTATTATCAAATTATACTAGAGATGCATTTGCAAGCTGCTGTCTTATTATTTAATAATGCTTAACTGATTAAATTGTGTCCCTAATCCACTTTCTGTCATTCACTAAAATTGTGAGGGGGGAAAAGAAAGAGTTTTGAAAAACTGAGTAGATATAAAGTGGTATATAGATCAGGTGTTTTTTTTTTTTTTTAGTATTAATGGGGTAGTGCATCATACCAAATCAAATCATGGTGATTTTAAAGTGTATTGGAAAAGATGATTGAAAGACATTCACACAAAACCACCAATTGCTATGGGAAGCCAACTGTGCAAATCAGTGAATTTGCTGTATAAATTTTGGCATTGTCAGTCCTCCTTGTTCAAAATATGACCACAAAAACTGGAATAATGGAACAGCAAAGGCCTACTGAATTAATATTTGGGGGACCTGGGGTGAAGAAATGACTGGCCAGTATTTGCTAACTTCATCTTTCCTTAGTAGAACCCCAAGCAGCCAGCCTGTATCACTCACCACATGAGCTCTAGGGCAGATTGTCTATTTCCTCTTTATTCCATTATATATTTTAACATGAAAAAATTTCCTTGAAGCAGATCCTAATCTCTTATCAATAGAAGAAATGATTGTCTTTGATTTCAGCTCCTAGAAATAAGTATTATGTTATGATTTTCCTGTCAGCAAACACGTTTTTAAAGAGGGAAATACTCTAAAACTAGGCGAGAGAGAAGATGAAATCAAGCGGAAATGCATTCCTCCCAGTAGATAGGCTAGTTTTTTCTTCTTTTCTTTTTTTCCTAAGCAGTCATTAAAATCTGTTTCTGAAATCTTAACTTTATCAACTTCAGATAGGAGGGAAATATGTGTGGAGAAATTCTTGTTTGAATTAGTTCCATTTTCCCATAACTCCAGTTGGGATGCATGATAAAATTATCAATGAAATGTCCTAATTTGATCCTTAACCAAAGGGATGTTGTCCTATGAATCATCTGTGTTTGTGGGAGGCAACACTGAAGCTAACAGAGCAGGAATGGGACCCAGATGTTTTCTGAGAAGCTGGTTGCACTGCAGGCTGTGTGTATTACCTAACATAGGCGACCATATGGAAGAAAAGGTTGGAAACATCCCATTACAAGTCATATATCATTGAGCTGACAGCAAGGATTTCAGCTTATTTTTATTTAAATCATGAAAGCAGCTGCTCAGCTGTCCAGCTGTATTAAATTTAACCCTTTTTCTGTCAAATGAATTTTTCTTTATGAAATGGCAGCCAAACAGTTTGGTGCTGTTGCAGGAATACCCATGTTAGAGGGTGTTGTGATAACCCTTGTACTTTCCAGCAGAACAGCACTAATGATGGCAGAGTCTGCCACTGGGTGACAGTGTCGCCACTCCGTACACCTGGACTTCATGAAATACCAGCAAGGCTTTTTGCCTGCAAGGATTGCAAAGGAAAGGCATATGCACTATATAAAGGAATTACCTGGAGATATTTTTTCCCTCTTGTTGCACACCTTTAGAATGAGTAAATGCAATTTTTTTTCATACTTGTTCCCTTCCTTGTTTGATTTTTCTTTTCTATTATTGGTTTTTTTCTTCCCTTAATTTTTCCTCCTTTTCTTCTTTTTTGTTTGTATATGGTATTCATCAAACTCCATCTCCTGGAGCCTCTCTTCTTAACCCTCTGCTTTTCCTTTTCCTGGCTCTACTCTTTTTCTTTTCTGCTTACCCCCATATTGTTTTCTTTTTGACACTAGTACATAAGTTGCTTTGAGGGATTGTCCCTTAACTGCTTCTCTATTCCATTATATACACTGCATATTCTTTACTGTGTTTTTTTTTTTAAAGAATTTCCTTTTTCCATAGATTTGGCATTTATTTAAAAGAAACACTTAATTTACAGAAAGGCTGTTCCCATCAGTAGGAAACAGTCTTTGGCTTCCAAATCAATCCTTCATGACATGTTTCAAGCAGCTTATTGATTTGTTATTTTTTAGCACGCTTTTGCTAAAGAAAGAGACTTCAACTGAAGCCTAACAGTTACAGTTAAGTAACAGCCATACAGTAAGTACAGACTTTAATTTCCTGTGTAGAAATCTGTAGAAGAAATAAATAAAAGCAGTATCCTGCATAATACTAAACTAGATTAGTAGTTTTGGCATGCTAAAGCATGCTAAAGTAAGCTCTTACTGTTTTGGAGACTATATGCTTTATTGTGTGCTGTGTCTACCCTACCCACCTCCATGTCAGAGTCCTCTGTTTTTCTGTCAGAGCATGGAGATTTTCTTATTTTTCATCCCTCATGTTTTATATTCTAGTCATAGGCCTTTAAGTCTACAGAATATTTTATAAGGATTTCATTCAGATCCGTCAATGTGAGGCTTTGGGATAATGAAATGATATGCTTACATTAGCATTTCTATTTGATACAAATATTTACATCCAGATTAATTCTGTCTTCCTTAAACACAGCGGAAACACAAGGAGTTTAGCAGCAATTGCTTCCAACCAGTGCTTTCACTCAGTTACTGCAAGAAATCTCCAATCCAGGTGCTAAGATGCAACTCAGTAATAGCATCCATCGCTAATTAGCTTTAGAAAACATCAGGAACTGAGGTCTTCCACTCTGTATAGGAGCAGCAGAAGGTGTTGTACCTGGCCACAGGAAGGCTCTTCATGCCCAGGTGCTGTGAAAGTCAGCCAAAATACTGCCCTCTTGCAGAAGTAACTTCTGTAGTAACATTCTGTCAGTAATTCTGTGATTTCTCTAGCTCCTGAAAGTTTAGCTTTATTTTTATTAAAATTATTTTTTTTTCTTTTCTCTCTCTCTCTCTCTTTTTCTGTTTCCACTTCTATTTCTATCTCCTTAGGCTATTCTTGTAAGACACACAGCTGTACCTAGGGTTTATTGTTACGGGTATTATTTTCATACCCGTAACAGATGATGTTTTGTGCAAAAACCTACTTTTCTGACTTTGCAAGATTTTCCTCCTTGTTTTATCTGGTTTGCACTCACCCATTGTGTTTAGGGTAAGTTTTGAATCTCTCTGTTTCATTACAATTCCTTGCATTGGAAGTAATAATCCAGCCACTAGCTGTAGTTATATTCTGGACTCATGCTGATCCCACTTCTGCAGAAGCAGCCTTTCTTTCCTGGTGCAGAGGTGTCATCTCTGTGTGTCAGGTAGCATCTGCTCCTTTCATGAATATTCCATGACTTGGATCTCTGGGACAACTCCAGTCTTCTCTGACTAGTCATGTATCTGCTTGACCAGCTAGACTTGCAACCAAATTAGCCTGGAATATTAGGTTTCTTCCGGGGACATATGGAAAACGTTTAAATTTTTTTTCTGAAGTTTTGCTTCTGGCAAATATATAATTTTGGAGAAAACAGGTTTTTTTCCTGCTATCACATTATTCTCACTTTCTACAAACTTACTGTGTTTGCATTATTTTAAAACCAGTTTTCTATCTCTGGTTGTTATAAAGGACTTGTCTTTACAGTCATTCAAAGTAGCATAATCTTGTTTTCCTTCCCGAATATGATGTCTTGTGGGTACCATTTGCTCTATATTTAATCAATAGGTTTTTTTTTGGTTTATAGTTTTTTTTAAATGGTCCAAGTTCTTGACTGACTTTTTTTCCTAATTATTTGCAACAATTTCAGGTAGTGCGACTGAACTGGAGATTTTTAATTCTTCATTTTGCTTCTGGCTTTCAGGGAGCTGTAGTCTCATTTCCTCAGCTTCTCATACTTGTTTTCTAACTGAGCCAGTGTCAGACCTTCACGATTAAGACAACTAATTTAATCATTAGTGTGTACACTAATGTACAAGGCCGTGTTGAGGGAAGGGGAAGTTAGGGAAGTCTATCTGCATTAACTACCAAACACTTGGTTAGGCATCTAGACATTTTCCAGGCTATCTCAGCACTTTCCAGGACTTGTGGGGGGCAGTGGGAAGCCATGGTGGGGTCTCCCCCTGCAGCATGAGAGGCAGCTTTAAGTCCTGGAGTCTTATCACCGAATCTCACCCGAGGAATTCAACCTGACTTTGCTGAGAGGCCCTCCAGGTGGCAATGCAGACAAACTAACAGGTCAGAGGACAGCTTGGAAACACTGAACTGAGAGCATCTAAAGTTTAGATTACCGAAGTGATCATTTTATTTGTGTTTAACATAAATTATCCATCATTTGGACAGAACTGATAAGTTCACTTAAATAACAACAAAAGGGCACAAAACAAAAGGGATAAATTAGGTCTGTGTAATTCAATTAACATTGTTAGTTACTAAGATTAGAAGATTCAGATATAAGTGTTAAAAAAATTAACACTCAACATTTTTAGGACACTAAAATTAGTCCCTTTGATTTTTACAATTGGTGCTTCATTTTCTGGAGTCATGCATATTGGTAGCCACTCATTCCTTGAAGAATTAATACAAAATATTACTGTTTATGATTTCATGTTTATACCAAATTTACAAAGTTAAAAATATTTTTATAGTTATAACAGATGGAGATAGAACTTCTAGATGATTTAAAAATATTAACCATCAGGAAATAAAAGACAGCTAATATGTTTAAAACTTGAGATTTGCAGACAACAAATTTCAGTGTGTATATATATTGCAAATTATTTATTTATCAAAAAGCTCTAACCGGTGATGTTTCATGTCCAAATTCATAATCTTTAACTTGCCAGAAAGCCAAAATCAAAATCTTAGTGAGAAAACAAAACTCAACCCTAAGTTACATGAAAGCTTTGAATAAGATTTTTCTCTATACTTGTTACAGAGATGTTGCAACAGCAAACAAAAATGAAAACAAGCTCCCGGTGCCAACCTACAGGAACGGATTACTTAAATTTCTGTTATTTTTGTGATTATGTGCAAAAGTGATTAACTTTTGCAAAATGTTTCTATGTCTATTCCTTAGCATACCAACCTGGTAAGATTGCTTTGTCAGGGAAAAGAACTTGAAAGGGGCTTAATCATCTCAACGAGATTTACTTGCCAGGTGCACCAAGTTGAAGTTACTTGTAGACTTCTTTCAGAAAGAAAGCATCTTCAGGAGTTTTATGAATGTATATCTGATTTCTTAAAGAATATTTTTTCAACCTGATCCACTGTCTGTTTGAACTGCCCTAATGGGTTATTGCATGAAAGGAACAGATACCTGAGTAGCCAGTTTGAACTGGCCACTCAGAAACCTCCACACCACTCTTCTGATTTGCAGATGCATTGGGTTATTTTATTTTCTCTTAAGTTACAAAATTTAGGATTTATAACTGAAGTTTATTACATGCATTTCATTTTTCTGGATATATTTTACTTGTTTATGTCAATTCCTTTGTTTGTATTTCACTTTTATTTGTAGTTCCATGCCACGCTGTTATTCTATCTATGCAGGAAACATTTAAAGGAAATATTATTGGCATATATGTTTTGTTTTCCTTTTTTTTTTTTTTCTGCATTCATTAATATGAGTGCTGCTTCAGCTAAACATTCCATATACAAACATACACAAGAAATCTTTTGAGACAGATTACCAGGCCACACAATTATTTACAGAAACCACACAAATGCTCCAAGGGGTAATTAATTTATGCAAATAAAAAAAGACAAAATTCAACTATAATGCTGATAATTTTGAATATATTCCTTCTAGAAAATTCCAAGGCACACTCTAGGCTATATTAGTCACTTCAGAAACTCTGATATGGATAATATAGTTCTGTTTAGCAGTATGTTATTAGATTATACCAAGAACATAAAGAGAAGAGCTGGTTTATATACCAGCTATGGAATGAATAAAATTCCATGAATTTTAGGAACTGTAACTCCATTGTATTTGTACTTTGAGTGTCACTGTGGCTTCCCTGATCTTTCTGTTGAGTATAAGTGTTGTAGATTTTGTGATTTTATTACAGACTAAAGCTTAGCACAGCACTTGAGGAAACATTTTAGCTTCTGTTGTGTTCTGTGGGCTTTTCTGGACAAAATATTTGTGTATTTTCTTATCAGTTTAGGAACCAAACTTGTTTCAAAAAGTTCTTCCTGTCATGTTGCTAATACCCTTATCTCATGAAATTCCTGTATATTTGTGTTTCTTGTTGTGGAATTGATGTAGGTAATGGATTTCTGGAGTATGTGTGTGTATAATGTTCTCATCACGACAATAACTGAGAAGGATAGCAATCCAAGTTCCAAACTGATCCATCACATTCTCTTCGCATACAGGAGCCTTGTAATACTTGTATTTGTCCTTTAATGCCCTAGTTAGAGAAAATTGCACCCTGCCTGTAAGCTCCTTATTTGCAATTCATTCTCTGTCTGTCCAGGAATTTATTTTGGTTTGGGTCTTGATCTTTAATATAACCTGAGTTTTTAGTCAGTTTTCTGCTAGGCTTTCAATGGCATACCAATATAAAGTAAAGGTATTTTTTTTCCCTATTTAAAGACAACGTATCACTTATAAAGCAGTTTAATGATGTGAATATATAAATCCTTAATACTGTTTTCATTGGCTAAAATTATTTCTGTCCTTTTTGCCCTATAATTCATTTGGGTGTTTTATCACTATACACATATTCAAAGATTTGGTCCAATGTGAGCTGTCCAAGACAGGAACTGGGTACTTGAGCGGTAAGAGCCTCATACAGGATGCATATAGTTCCTACAACTTTTTCCAAGAGAATTCAATATTTATGCTAAAAAGTGTTCCCACTCAACAAAGCTGTAAATTTCCATCTGATTATATCAGCTGGAGAATCAGCATTGTTGGGTACTGTTGAACCTGAATGTGGTTTTGCCTGGTTGCCAGTATATAAAAAGTATTGTATTAGACTTCATGGAACAGATAAGCTCAATTGGACTCAAGAGAGGAGAGGCTGTTCTTGGAGGCTTCTCATGTACCACCTTCCCAAAAGTTGTCAAGTTGTCAGGTTTTTAGAGGGTAGATGTCTGCAATACAACAGAATGTCTTCATACAAGATTAGATGTGTGTTTAAGAAAGATAAAGTGAAGTTAATAGTATGATGCAGGCACATCAAGGATTTTTATTAAGACATGATATGTAGGGAAAGCAGAATCCATACTAAATAGCCAATTAATTATGGATTAATAGCCAGTTAAGCCATACTAAATAGCCATACAGAAATATCCAGTTAATTTTTATTAATAAATCTATTGCATAAGATTTTTGTGTAGCAGAAGGGATGAAATGTATTGATTGGAATTATTTTTGTAAATCTAAACATACCTTACATAAACATCACAAAGGTTTTTATGGAGATCAGTTATATTCAACTGCAATTTTTTGTTGCTAAAACACCCAAGAAAGCATACTCAAATCCAGAGTTAGATCTTTTAGGTTGCTAAGTTCTTCCTCTCCTCATTTCAGTAATAGGATTCAGTTGTATCAATCCCACATGAGTCTCTGCATTTTGACAGAATAATGATAGATATATGTCTTTACCACTATTTCCTAATTCCAGATATATGTGTCATACTAAAAATTTTATTTCATTTTTAATGAACCACACATTCTGCACAATTCCCTGGTTAAAGTTTTACACCATCATAATGGAACTCTTATTTGGTTTGGTTTTTAAATTATGTTTCAGTACAGTACTTCATAAAGAGAATAGAGAGTTATGGAGATAAAATAACTAATGTAGGTCTAATTGGTTTTGCATATGTCTTTTTAATCTAAAATTGGTCAGCTATATTAAAGATATATAAATAAATGCTACTTCTTTCTATCTCACATTTTCCAGACAATTATATTTCAGTACTGAGTATAAATTCACATAGGAATCAACAGACTTGGAATTCATAAAACTGACAAACCACTGGGCAAGATTACAAAAACTATGAAGAATAAACTTTTCGTTTTCAATTATTACATGTTCTTGTTATGAATGTGTGTGGGAAAGCAAATTAACAAGAAGTTAACAAGAAGCACCATTCAAGGCCTGCTTTGGAAACCAAATACCATCAGAAAGTGGCCTTTACCATTGTTGCAGCTTTTTGGAAGGTAGTAAGTCCAGCTCACCCTGTGTAGATGAAGAAAACGTCTAGGGGTCACTCGCTATGTTCCAGTTACTCAGTATTTTAGTGTGGCTCATAGCCTGATGAGCACAGTAAAGCAAGTTGACCCAGTTCCTCCATCTAATCCATCTGTGGATTAGAACCAGCCCTGTAAGAGAGTCCCACAGAAAACTCCTAGTTTCTGATAGAACAAACCTATGCGTCTAAATTAGATAATTGTATGGATTTATTCATGTATGGGTTTATTCCTCCATTCAAAAACTTGTGGTCATCTATTGAAAAATACAGTGTCTGTGTTCAGACTTGTTTGGTTCTTCTTCACTTTTGTCTCTGTTCCTAAATGAATTTACATAAAAAATGTAGACTGCAATAAGCTCTTTTGAATCTGTAGGTACCTGGTTCATTTATTGTTCTCTCGTTAGTGGCAGGTGGAGGTGCTTTTAAGTAATTTTTTGAACCAGTTAGCTGCTTCTCCTTTATTCAAAAATAAAGGAGCTGTTCCCTGATGGTGTCATTATGATATCAGTAGTAAATTCCTTAGATAGACTAATCTTGTAGTATCTGACAGTATTTTCTTTAACACTCATAAGACTCAAGGCTATATTCCAAGTTGTCTGTAATATCCTCTCCTCAGATTCTATTATCTGTCATCATTACAGATGTACCTATGATTATTCTATAAGATTGTCTTATTGTTGAGCTATTTTACTCATTTGGACATATTTTTTTATTATGTAATATTTGTTCTCATTGCTGAAAGAGACTGGATTTTTTTCAGATTTTCAGGCTTAATGCTGTATTTTTAATGTGTGTCCTCCTATAGACTTCTGTAAGATTATTTTGTGAGTAAGAGTTGTGAGATTAGTTCTTATATCACAGATATATATATATAAATTTGTCAGAACGGTGTCTACACTTCTGTAATCCTGTTTCCTTTCATTCTCTTGCTCTAGTGATTACAATGATAACTTGCTTGTTTTACATATTTCTGTATGATTCAGTATTTAAGTATGCAGGCTTACACAAACGTGTGTTTGTATTGTACTGCTGAAAAAAATGATATGGCTGACATGTAACTGCAAAAAGCTTCTATTCTAAGAGAGCTTGAAGGATGTAAAAAAGAAGGATAATTTCAGTAAATATGAAAGGATTGATTATGAATGAGTTTAGGAGTAGAAAAAATGTAAGAGCTAGCACAGCAAAATATTTCAAATAATTAAACTAAAAATAGAGATAAACATATTACCTAGGTTAAAAAGTCCTTGGAAAAACCTCTTTGATTCTTAATGAACGATGGAAAATGGTTTAATTCTTACTTTTAAATAGGTATTTAGGAATTGATTTTTATTGTTGCAAAGGGACGCTTTATCTTGTGCAGACACCTGACTTTTTAAAGGCCTTAGTCAATTAGTCTGGAGAAAAAAATGGATGATTGCTCACTTTCTAGCTGCTAGAGTATTCGTTTCTATTTTAAAAATAATGGGACAAGAAAGCAGAAAGATCAGGCACTGGTGCTTTTGGAAGTGAAATACATGAGTTGCAAAGGAATGAGACATGGTAGAATCAAACTTCAATGTATAATACAGGGAGCAAAAGTCCAATAACACCTTTCCCTTTTTGAAGAGTTTTAGGCAAGGTAGATACAGTAGTTAGATACAGTAGTATCTAACTTAGATACAGTAGTTCTTTTTCTGAATCCATGACTTTCTTAAAAGCTCAGACTTGCTGACTTCTCATGGCTTGGTCAAGTGAAACCACTTTCTTTCTCTTGTTCTTTCCTACGATTCATACATGGTCCATCTTGCTGGTGGTTTCTATCTCTAAGAGGAGAGCAGAAGCCTATGTGGCTAAGATATAAGATCACCACCGAGAGAAGATCTAGCTTTTTATACTTAGGCTTTAGAAATATTTTATCTTCCATGTTGGACTTGGCTTCACCAGCTTTAAAGCTTCTCTGGTTTGAAGGAGCATTCAGACACTCAACAACAGTACCCTTGTGGAAACGGTCCAGCCAAAGATATTTCTCTGTACTGGCTAGGAGAGGAGCTTGTCTTTTAGAGCAAGAGCATTGCAATGTATTTTGATCCCTGAGCTGATGTAGAAAAAAGTGTCTGGTGTCTAGGTAGCAATCAAGATATAAAACCCAAAAAATTTGGGAGATTGGATGTAAGTGAAAGGTCTTGAAGGTCTTGATGAGGAATTGGGTGGAGAGCGATTGCTCTGAGGAAGAGTGGTCAGTGGCTGTTCAAGCAGCCTGATGTGTGAACATCATTCAGATGGAGAGAATTCACTCTTGTGGAGAGAATGCCCTTTTGATTGTCTGCTGGGAAAATTAGCACTTTTATAGAGCTACTCTTTCCCAAAGCACTTTCCTGAAGATTTTGCAGACATCTGTGTTCATCTGCCTTCTGTCATTGTTGGCAGACAGATGTTTATCCATTTCATAGGAAAAAAGGCTGTAACAGGAGGGGCAGGCACTGAACGCAGGTAACAAACAGGTGCAACTATGAATAGATGGATAGAGCTGTCTTTTTAATAAGCAAATAAACTGGTGAGCTGTAAGCTTAAATCAGAGTGCTTCTGTTGATTAATTGAGCAATGAATAATCATTAAATTCAGGGGGTTTTTAGTCTTATATATGTGCTGTTCTGCTATTTACTTATCAGCTGTAGCTATCTGCTATTCAGTTTTCACTTATTAATCCCACTTACTGTGTTTTAACTGGACTAATTAATGCCATTTAAGAAATACTTACATAGTATTTCAAAAGGTAGAACTGGAGAGAAATGTTGAACAGTGGCAGTATAAAGGTTTCAAACCATCTATGTAACCTTTTGAGAACAGAAACATAGACTTTTGATCAAGTGTATCTATGAAAAGATCTTTGGACATCAAGATGTATAGCCAAAAAAATGGCAGGTATGAATAATTACTAAGCAGTTACTAAACAGTATCATAAGCCTCATCCTAATGTATTTTCACTTCAATGAAATTTGTGAGGTAGCTGATGTAAATACAATTCTGGGTCAAATCAATTTACAATATAACTTTGCATAAGTGTTTTCTTTGACTTCAGAGTTACACTGGGGATAACTATGATGCCACAATGCAAAATCAAATCCATATTGTAAAAATCAGCCTACTTTCTGATGGAAGAAACAAATCTTTCTAGAAAATGCATAGTATGTACGTATTTTATATATCCTTTTGAATGTCTGTGTATGTATCTATTTATATTCATACAGTTATCCCCTTCTCTGAGTGGTATCTTTTCAACATTTAAAAATTCTCTGCTTTCATATCTAGGGTAATTATACTGATCACTGAATTTCTGCTCAGAATGGGAAGATGAGAAGCACTAGCACACGCTTTCACATTTTCATATTTGGAAATCCAGAAAAAAAAATTAGTTTTGAACACTTTCAGTGTTTAGGCATTCAGTACCTGTGCTGCCAAGGTTTATTGAAAGCATCTGGATGCCTGCCTCTGTTCTCCCCTTTTCCTGGAACTACTGCCAGCACAGGTAGTCAGAAATGGAAAGTAGAGAAATATTTGAGCATCTGTGCTCTTTCTTTCTCTCTCTCTCTCAGGAAAACATCTGTGGCTTCCATAGGAAGCACTCATTTTTTCCCATCAGCAAAGACTCTGGATACCCTTGGGTCCAGTTTTGGCACAGCAAGCCAAGTAGGATGCAGTTTATGGCTTAAAACTTATGAGAGAAATCATTCAGGCAGTCCCATCCCTGGCAGAACACTGAGAGAAATTCCCCAGGCTGCAAGCCACATGTGGATCTCTGACCTTTTATTAGCTCGCCATGGGAGAGGTTAACAATTGTTGAGACTTCAGTCCTCCCTTTGACATACAAATAAAACAATACCAAATAACCTTTCCAAGATTAGCATATTCACGGCACAACATACTTTTTAATGCAGGGTTCAATGTAGAGGGGGGAGAACCCCCCCTAAAAAAACCCCAAAAACTTAGAACTAGAAAAGGATATGTTGCTATAAAACTGAAGCCTGGATTGGTATTTTCTCCAATATTCTGCCATTGTTCATACTGTGATTTGTGACTTTTTAAAACCAATATAATCATGAGACTGAAAAAAATTCTTGCACCATTTTTAGCTCTTCATGTGGTCAGTGCCATAATTTATGGAACTAAGATTGCTCAGTAGCTGGAGCGACATGAGAAATGCATGCAATTATCTGATTTTTAAGGATGTCTTTTGTATTTATTCAACTACATTGTTGTTGAGATTTAAAAAAAAAAACAAAAAAAAAACCCATAATCATTGATATGAGGGTCATCAGAAGGCCAAATACATGTCTTTTTGAAATGTCTTTATCTTCTCAGAAATTGCTATGGTAAATGAAACTATCTTGGATTTTAGTAAAACAGAAATTGGAAAGTATCTATTTTTTGGGGAAACAGAGTCACCAGCTTTTTGCAGCTGAGAAATTACAGAGACTAATTGTCTTGCTCTATACTGCATAATCTATGGCAAAGTATGCAGATTGAATAGCCCAGCATTCCAGGCTTTTACCATAACTACTTGATTATTCTTTCAGTCTTAAAGGCAAATGATTTTTACGATGCAATCCTGTGGCTTTAGTGTAGATTATGCTGAGTGTAAAATGGGAGCAAATTAGCTCATGTTTGTGCCATCAGCCTTTGCAGCTATTGTCTGAAGAGGCACTGCAAGCTGATCTCTGAATGTTATAGTCCTATGACTTCTCTGATGGGAAGCAGGTTCAGCCACATTCAATGCCAGAAACTGAGCGCGGGGGGCGGGGGTGGAAAGAAACATCAGATTCTGCTTTTCATACTTTTACTAAGGTGACAACCACATCTGAGACTGAAATTGTTGAAGTCTTGCACAAGGTTGGTTATTGCAAAAAACCAGTGGCTAAGTCA
>WBNO01005294.1:0-35532 GCA_013400575.1 Peucedramus taeniatus | reverse complement strand
TAAGCAGGCATATCTTTATTAACCACTGTTGGCAAAGTAGATCTGATAAAAAGTTATTTAGAGGTGGAGAGTGCTTTTGTATTCATTGTGAATAAACAGAAATACCAAACGGTCAGAGATTCTGCACTGGAGAAAAATCAAGTACAGCTACACATAGACACATGCCTGTCTACCATTTACAGACCAACTTCCATACATAGCTGATTCCAATGCTATACCATCCTTAAACCACCCATTATCTAATGAAAATTTTAGTTAGAAAAGGCCTGGGTTTTGTTTCCATTACCCTAAGCACTAGCTTATCATAATTTCTTTTTGTATTAGTCTTTTATGTGTCAAAAGATTGACCTTACTCCCCTCCTGAGTATTTCTGTTTGTTTGTTTTCTCAAGAATACACAGTAGAATTGCTTCAAGTTTTCCTACAGGTCCATTTTTCTAAACCTTTCTATAATTCTTGTAGTCTACTTCATGACTATATCCAGCTTATCTATGTTTTCCTTAAAGACTACACCACCTTTCTGTAGGCTGAATCAATTAAATGCTTCTTGTATGTAATTCATATGTAAAATATAACATGGAAACATATATATGTTATATAATAATTATATGTATATGCTTCTGTTAATATCTTTCACATTGATACTGACATATTTTTGTACCAACATTTTAGTTTGAGACTTTTTTTTGTGAACTACTCTAATTTTTTTTTTCTGATATACCCCTCCTTAATGATTATTCCTCACAGGATATTTGTATATTTGGTTTCTCTCTAGTATCTCCCATCTCTACTCAATTACATGTTTTCTTCAGCATCTCCAGATTTTTGAAAAAACTATTATGAATCTCAAATTTTCCAGGAAAAGAGAGATATTTCAGTTTTTGGTTTGTTTTGTTTTTATATTTTAGAAATGTTATAAGTGCCTGCTTTTTCATCAAAATGCTGGCTTCTCTTTCATTTTGTGATATGATCTTTGATTCTTCTTTTCTGGGTGTTTCTACTCCAACTTAGTTCTGCACCTTTCATAGAGAAGTTTCATTTGGACCTTAGTTCCCTAGTTTTTCTAGTAAAATGTCACATAGAGTACTACCATGAAGGATTTTTCTCTAACCTAATTAAACAATACAACTGTACTGGCTTGACAAATTAAGTGGGAATATGAATGATTTAGCTCATTTGAATTAATCTGTGGTTAATGTCAATAACAATAACTTTTATATAATTGAAAGATGATGAGTTTTTGGAATAAATGGGAGTTTCCCCATGCAAGAATAGAGGCAACAAACCACACCACAGGAAGAGAGCAGGGAAGAGAGACACCAAGAGCCAGGACATCTACTTTTCCATGTAAAGGAATGGACAGAGGCCTGAATCAACCTCAGCATATTTTTTTCTCTGTGGACTTGAAAACTGTCACAATTTATTGCCTTTGGCCTCAAAAGAGGGCTGGCCAGCCGGATCGCTGGTGTTCTATCTTTAACGTGCACATGTGTCTTCCATGGCAAGCTTTTTCCTTTATGGTATCAATGAATATTGACCCATTTCCTTCGTTCAGAAATTGGTTGATTTGGTTTGATTTTTTTAAAATGCTGAGAACAGCCTTCTGTGTTCTCCATTTTTCAATTAAAGAATTAATTTCTCCTTACGACATGTTGACTTTAAGAGCAGTCTTCATCAAGAGTGACTTTTAGCCTTGATCTTCCCCTGTCTGTCTTGAATATTTTTCTGGTGTTTGTTCACTGTACTGGAAATCCCTTCTGCTTGTCACTCAATTGTTTTATCCTTCTATGCACATTCTTAATTCTTTCTTTCACGTTTGCCATTAGTCACAGTAGCCAGTTTTTCTCCGTCACGTCTTTTCAACATCTGCAGCAAAGTTTTTCCCATCAGTGATCTAATGTCTGTGGGTTATACTTAAAGGCTGGGATTACTTTTTTAATATTTTTCCCCACATACAATGGAAAAATTTCCATTTTGGAGCTCATAGCTTGTCAGCCTTCTCTCAAGAGGATATTTAGTATACCAGTGAGTGGAGATCACTTCGCAGCACCTTTTCAGAGTACTTTAAGCTGACAGAGCGCTCTTGGTTCTCTTCACCACCTGCCAGGGTGGTTATGCACAACAGCTACACTCTGAAATGAAGGCATCCATATAGAAACAAAGAATATTTTATGCCTGCTAATGATGGAGAGATTGGATGCTGCATTGCTTCAGTATAGTATTATATTAAACTGAAATACAAATGAAAGGATTGAAGAGATTGGAATATGTCTATAGATGCCTCTTTGGAAAATATTACACAGCCAGGTACTATCTTGTCCAAATTCTGAAATGTTATGTTTAGCAATTTTTCTTCCATGTTCAAACTATCTTTTTTTTCCCTGTAGCTGTAATTTTCCTGTGTTTTCAAACTAGGGTGAAAGTATAAAGGAGAGCTCCTTTCTGCCTTGCTTCTTTAAATGAATTTGTCCCATCTTATAAGTAAAACTTTCTTCAAAGCAGGATTAAGCAGTATGGTACCTAAACATTCCTTACAGCCATGACCATAGAAAAAACATACCCTCACTCTAAATTAAATTCAGTATTCTAACTTAGAATACTGAATTTAAAAGCATTCAATTATTTAAGCCTAAGAGAACAATATCAATTTGATAAAATATAAGATCTGTGCAGTCATCGATCAGTTAAAGTAAAATGAGCTTCTTTTCTTTTTTAATAAGAAAGATTAAACTGTTCTTTACATATAAATTAAATAATATCTTGTGAAGTGAAAGGCTTCTTTGCAGATGTCTGTTTAGCCCTCCAAGTTGTGTTTGAGCTAGAAGTGATGCAGTGGGGTGTATGCAATTATGCTACAGCTATTGACGGGTGTGAAAGTAAATGAGATGTTTCCTCTCAATGGATACAACTCCTGTTTAAATGTTTAAGATAATAAATTCAACAACTTTAGCCAAACTGAGACACAACTATCTCACATATTTCATTTCTGCAATGAATGACTCAATAACTCTCCCAATCTCATTTGGCCTGTTAGCCTGCAACAGATTAAACAGGTATGTTTACTGGTTGACTAAGTTTTTAATTTTGTTTTATCATGAGTTTTGTTAACTTCTCAGAAAGCCTTATTTTTAATTGTTGATTTAATGTTAATTTAGTTGTTTATCTCCTAAAATAATTGAGAAAATTTCCACTCCGGAAAAGTCTTATGCATGGCTAAAACATATGCTAAATGTGGGAGGAAAAAAAGACACCTTCCAAATCTTCATGTCTTTGATAGCAAAGCAGCTGTATATATCCCTGTTCTTTAGAAGTATGAATTAGGGCTGAAGAACTACTACTTCAAAATCTCTTACCTTTTGACAGATCTTTTTTGTTTGTGGTGGCTATGGTTGTCAGCAGCAGTTTGTCAAGCTTGGAACAATATCTCCATGTTGGAGGGAAGGACTACCTTTTTTCTTTTACAGAAGAGGAAATCCAGGAGAATGACTGTCTTCCACTGGCTTTTGTTTCTCAAATCTGGGGCTAAATTGAGGCTGAAAAAATTCATAACATTTAAAATACAAAAGGTGACATTCAGAATTAAGATCTTCTGAAACTGTGCATCTTTGAACTTGTTTTTCAGAGCTGTTTTGTCAGAAATAAAACTAAAGCAATATGAAGGAAACTCTAAAATATTGTTGTGCTCTAGAACTGAAAATTGTAAATTGTAAATTTTGTTCACAGGTTTTATGAAATTTATGAAATTGTTAAGCTCAGATGATGATAGATACATTCTAAATAGTAAATTTCTTTTTTTGGAAATTAATTGCAAAACTATTGCAATTGAACTACTATCTATTGGTTCAGAAATTATTTTTAAATGTTTTTAAATTATAAGAAGGATTTTTCTCTTTAACATAATTTTACTTTGAGGTCTACTTGAAATAGATAAACATTTTAGAATGATCAAGAAATTTATAGATGGAATTAGGTAGCACTGTGGGAAGTATTCTCAGATGTTTCAATAAAATGCTATAAGACAAATTTTTTACTGAAGAGATACAGACTTTATGTTCATGTGAATGAGTGTGATGTTGATACTGTCTCCAGGTTGCATTAGCTCATCACAAGGTGAAGATTTAATAATTATTAACATATTTTGGAATTCCTATTCATGTTACTGACAGGAAAGCTTCCCACTTCAGTAACTATTTTTGTCTTTTGGGGAATGAGGTAAAATCTTCCTAATCCTGGTGCTTAGGTTGTGAATTATTCTGTGACTCAGGAGAGAAGGTAAATCATAGGTAACAGTTCAACAGGATACGTTTATCTACACAAGTGATTTGAGAGGCAGTGGACTGGCTTCTCCTGAGTGAAGGATATGATGCCAGATAACATGCTGCTTGCACATAAGCCATTTTAGGTCTAAATATAACTGCAATAGCACTGCCTGTGTAAAAATCCCCACGTATTTAACTGAGGAATGTGACTTACTAGCTTGTGTGCAATGCCAGGAAAGACAGAGTCAAGCTGGTGCTGTGCTGAGATTTAGCAGCTTATGTGCTTGCTAGCTCAGGCACCTCTGCAGTGCACTTGATTTCGCACTGGGGATGTGTCCAGCTGTGAAAGCAACTGAGAAATAGATATTCTTTCTCCAGTTCTTTCTTTGTCTTTCCTGGGTAGGTAATATAAACCTTTTAAGGTCTTTGGGCTTTTTCAGCTTATGTTTTCATGCATTATCTAGCTTTAGAGTCTCAGACCATATTTTAATAAAAGAAGGAATGTTTAAAACATTTGAGAGAATAAAAAGGAGGTGTATTCCCTATTGTTTTCTCATTATTTGTTAATAGTGAATTATAAAACCAATGAGATATGTCAAAAAAGAAGAAAATACTCTTGAGTGAACTTATCAATATGCTTTGAGGTTGTTGAAGATACTTGGCTAAATCCTGTGTGTGCCAACAGAGTCTTAATCATAGAGTTATAGAATAGTTGGGCTTGGAAGGGTCCTCTAGATATAGTCTGGCTCCACTTTCCCTNGAACCCTTATGGAGAATTTCCAAACATCTGCTGCTTTTACAGAAATCTTGAACAAAAGCTGTGAAGCCATTATTATTGTAGCTGTCCCTGTTCCCTTGCATCCAGAGCTCCTTCATCAAAAAAAATAGAAAAATCAGCTTCCCACTTTATTCTGCATATATTTCCAAATATGAGGTAGTCATTACACAGAGAAGGAACCTTCCTGTTTCCTAACTTCTCTTTCCATCTATTATTACTGCAACTTTTTTCAAAGTGCAATCTTCTTGGTCTGTGCACTGTACAAGATGAGTGATTTCTGGATTTGCTACTAATGTTATGGCATTTCTGTACTAGCCTCAGACTGCTCGTCTCCAAACATTGTACTGAGAATGAAGATACATGCATTTGGTTTCCAAATCCTGACTTTCAGAAATAGTAAACCTCTTCCCCCACTTATGAGACTATTTGAGATTATTTTCTATCTCTTCTATGTATTTCAGCACCTGTAACAGTCATCTGTTGAGAAATTAGGAAAAAATATGGTATAGGTGAAAATGCATCATTTGGGTACTCGTGAAATCTATAATAGGTTGTTCAATCATTTTGTTATTAATATTAGCAATTGTTCAGCCTTTTTATCATTTTATGATCTCCATCTTTAGTTTGAAAGGACAGTGACATTACCCAGACACAGTCCAAACAGAGTCTCAAAGTCTAAAAATTACATTATCATTACTATTGATGATACGAAGTTACATCTCGTACCTGTGAAGAAGCCATGTCCAAATTTGTATCTAAAGAACATAAAAAGAGCCTTAATCATGTTTGTTTTGTAGTATCAGTTAAACTACTCTAGCATCACATTGACAATGCTCAGCATCGTATTGCACACCACATGAGAGGACTAATTGTTTATCGTATTTGCCAGTACCAGGTCCACTTTATGATGTGAACAGCAAACTTAATGAAATATATGAATTTACTGATCTTCCTGAGCCCTCTCCAGAGCTAAGAATATGTTATCCAGCACAGAGGTGTTAAGAGAATTCAATATAATAAGTGTGCCCATTTATATGATGTTGTACCCCAGAAGTTGTGAATAATAATCGCAGATTGTCTCTGCAGCAAAATTTGGAGAAAAAATGTCTGGACAGAATCTGAGAAATGTCAGAGAATCATTGAATGATTTAGGTTGGAAATGATCTGAGGTGGTGTGGTTTGAGACTCTTCTCCCTCCTTAAAGCAGAACTATCTTTGGATATTTGTCTACATTTCTAGACCAATGTCTAAAGCCTCCTAATTCTATCCAGATGAAATCTGCAGGATAAGACATCATGTCTAGGCATCTCAGATATACAAAGACATTACAAAAGAGAAAATGGCAGAAAACAACATTAGTGTTCAGCAACAAAGCTAATCATGCAGAAGTGGGTGCCTGAATTTAGCTAATGATTTTAAAGTACTTTACAGCCTAATAAACTTCGATTGCTCCAGTGGGAATTTCCTGTGAAGAGCAGACTCAATCCTGCAGTCAATCCATTAGTTAAGCCATCTTTGTTCTTGTGAATTATGTTATTTGCATTTCTGCAATTCAGGGAGAGAATATGGGCTGTATCAAAATAGACTATATAAAAGGAGGTAATGTAAATATTTGTGCTCTTCCAGCAGTCTAAAGGACAGTCTATAATTAATCTGTAGTTACTTGAACAGGTAAATGTAACAAGTGTTTATGTTAAAGTGGCAAAAAGTTTGCATTTAACTTGGCTAAATATAGAGTTGTGAGAAATCCTGCTTTTAGACTTCTTCCATATATGAATACTGTCCACAGTAATTTTTCATTTTAAGTCAAAAGTGAAACTATTGTTCTTATGTCATATTGTTGGTGGGGGAGCTTTGTTCAGTGTAAAAAAGAAAAAGATACAATACTAAATTATCTCTTTTTATTTCAAAACCAGATGAATTATTAAACCAGTATGTGAATATTTTTATCAAAGAACAAATATTAGTGGGTTTGGACAATATAAGAAGGAATGAGAGTTTCTGTGAAAATAATTTAGAAAGTGAAATAACCCAAAGCCAAACAACCAAAAAAAACCCCAAAAAACCTCAATCATTCACATGTGAAAGTGTTGAATAGAAAATACAAAATATCTGCACATAGGATTCAGGAAATATGTTTTCCCAAGGGCATTAGAAAAATACTGGTCAACTATAGTTCAGCTTGCCTGGTGGAATGCTCTTTTGCTGCTTCCTGCTGCCCACACTATTGTCTGCTCAGAGTTCTGGCACGTATCGTCTCAGCTTTCCATTCCTGACATCACCTGATTGCACGATTCATTCACGTGGGTCAAGCCTTGTAACTCCAAAATATGTAGCAGCAATCAAAAGAAACTGAACTCCAACTTACACAGCAAGTTTCTGCTTGGTAGCCCTGTATGCCTTTGTTCAGGGCAGGTCAGCATTACAGCCATACAGACAGCCAGAATTGCTGTCATACAAGCAAGGATGTGGCCCCTTAATTTTTTATCCTGATGTTTGAGTTTTTCTTAGCCCCCCCCCCACCTCCCAGAGCTTTGCAGCATTATTGTTTCCCAAACGCGTTATTTCCATCAAGTACTGGCAGTCCTGACATTGATAGGCAGTGAATCAATACTTTTACAGAATTGGGAAGCCAAACTAGTTTTGCAGATCCACAGTGTGCAGTATGTGATTTTCCATTCTTGATATAATAACTGCAATTCGAAAAACTCCCCCACAAGCATTGATTGCATGCTTTAGGAAATTCACAGTGAAGAATTTAATTAAGAACGAAGAAACTGCATCACTTCATTTAAAAAAGAGAAATTCACCCGAGATATTTTGTTCATTTTCAGGCTATAATAGCAATAACCATCTTTAGCTGAGGACATTTCCTGGGGCTTAATGGCCCATGGCTGTGCTTCTTCAGGTGAACATCATCATCTCCCAACAGTCATTAATCCCCTACGAATGCCCTGCACCTCAGTCATTAAATGTGCTTAAATGTGCTTCTTTTGAAAATGAAATAGTTCTATATTTAATGCATCTTCCAGGAATAGGAGTGATCTTTCTGAGGTGAGGAATGAAGGAAGTTTATTAATGTGTCAAAGAAGTACTAATTATGACAAGTGGATAGGTTCTGTTTCTGGAGATAGCACGTCAGAGAATTTTTCCACAGTAAGAGCATGTTATATGTAAGCCATTGTTTTATGTACATCACAATTTACAGTCATCTCAATTGCATAAGAACCCAATCAGAAATACAGATAGTTATTTGTAGTTAGATTCTTCTGCAGAGCATCTCAGCATAGAAAAATCTCACCAAACATGCAGTGTGTGACTGCAGTACTGCTTAAAAAGACTTTCCATAGCTGTAAAAATAGAGCTATACAGCTTTACAAAGTGTTTGTGATAATGCAAGAAAATAAAAAGAATTTAAATCTTCCATACCTAAAGTCTGAAACTCTTACAAAAAATATTTTGGTGAGCACTTTGAGTCTTTCCTACAAATACATCCACAAGTAAAGTGCTGACAGCATTATCAGAGGTTTTAAACACAGTAGACAGCCTACCCCTGCTCAAGTAGAATTAAAACCTTCAATGAAAATAAACAAAATTCACAAAAACTGAATGTAAATTGGAAGATTTTAATTTTATTTTGTTTGAATTTTACTTGCTCCTACATTGTGCTCTTTTCATCTTGTGCTACTAAGCATGCATAGTGTACATCTAACGTACACATTGCATGAAGTCTGTACCTGTCCCAGAAAGATTCTGAAAGGGATCAGAGCAGACACTGCCTTCACTGAGTGAAAAATTAGTACCTTTTGGTTATTATGGTAATTTATTATTTATGTTGGACATTCTGATCCCATGTACTTCAGTGAGTGACTGTGTAGATAAAGACAGAAGTAGACCTTTGGGCCATGCATTATTAAATGTTGAATGTTAAATTACATTAATGTTAAAATTAGAGCTCTTCTAGTCATCACCTTTAGATGGCAGATTGACCTGAAAAAATAATTATTACAATCTGACTAAAAACTTTCTTGTCAAAATTTTGTTTCTTTTAACGAGCAAAAAATGATATTACTAAAATATCTTTCAGTATAAACAAAATGTTTTGTTTTTCTCACAGAAAAAAAAAAAATCACTTACTTCAGTAACCATCATTAACTGCCTTAATTTTGCAATTTTCCAAGTTAGAGAAATTTTTCTATGTGAAAGACAAAGATTTCTTTCAGAAAATTTTAAATACAAAATATCACATGTGCACTTGTGCATACACATTTAATCTTGCTCCATTGTGAGTTCTATACAGAACTGTTGCCTAATTTAGGCTTTACTCTGAAATCTTTTGTACTCATCCTAATATGGTTTTCAGCAAATAAATTCTGAAAAAAATTTATCATATCTCTCAATAAATTTGCCAAATAAAAAAATAAGTTGCAAAGAGCTAAGGACAAGATAAAGAGTATTGCACTTTTAAGTTTTTTTCAATCTACTTTATTTCTCATCCTAAACAGAAGGTTGGGGAATAAGTATTTATGTATTGTACTGCAATTGGAAGACTTTTGGTATAGATCCTGTTTAAGGTTATTCATACCCTATTATGCAACTTAGTGTCAGCATTCTTCAGATCATTTGTCAAAATTCAACAGGAATATCCACGATAAAGAGTAGTAGAAAAAAGAAAGCATATTTTTCTAAACAGAATTTATCAGTATACCTGGAATTCTTGGGGTTTTTTTCTCAAGTTCTCTGTTTTCACCCATTCATTATGTTTACAGATCAATAGAACTAAAAAACCTAAAAAAAAACCCCAAAACCAACCTCATATGATGTTTCTCATTCTCATTTTAAATTCTGTGTTGCAGGTCTTGTTTTCCCTCTGTGCTGTATTCTGGGGAATCCAAATTATGAAGCGGATCACTTCATTTAAAGATAAACACCACTGAAAGAGCAGATCTAACATCACCTTAAATATGGAAACAGCACTTCAGAATAACCTTCTAAGTTCCTTGGAATTAATCAACCATGAATCATGTTGAATTGCAATGAATTTACTTATGATATGAGAGATTTGTGATTTTTGTATGAAGGTTTGAAAGATTCCTAAGGGGGTATATTCATTTTTATTTGATTTTTAAAAGAAATATTTAATTTATTCCCAATTTAAATCAAATATTCATTCACAGCATAGATTTTTACATTCATAGGATTACAAATTCTTCAAAACCATGTAAAACTAATTTAATTTTTGTGGGGATTTTGATAGAAATAATATGTGAAAAGTGTTTTTCACAAGAGGAATAATTAAAATCATATCTGATGTAACCCAGTATAAAGTGATTGGCTGTCTTCTTATTGAGGCTAAACATAAGCATATGTGAATGTCATTTTTTCTGTAATGATTGAATTGCACTAGAATCTCCATGTCATGCCCAATTCAGTGTTCATAACATACAGCTACATGAGGATGAGTAGTTGAGGCAAGAAAATGATTAAAAACAGCATGATAAAATAACTTGACATGGTATGAGTTGAAACATCTTCAATAAAATTGGCTGATGCATGCATTGTATGATGCAGACATGCAGCTTAGGCTGAGTTATTTACGGAATACACCTGTATTGCCAACTGTAGATAGTGATCAAACCAGGATTTACACGTGGGTATCCCACTGACTCTCACATGACAATATATTTGCAAGGCTGGGCCCTTAATTTCTGGTAGTTTCCTACTGGATGATGTCAGGGGAGATGCACGTCTTGTCTTTCAGAAGCTGTTGGAAATATGGTGTGTACTAAGATAGGAAAATTAAATACAAATGGTAGAGGGAGTCTCCAAACAGCAGGACTGGCAAAAATACTGGATCTAGGTTGTTTTTCTTTCCTAACACTCATCCAACTTTTTTTTTTTGGCTCCAAGCCTTTTAGAAGTGCTTAAAGTCAAGTAGCTAAAAAATGGAGTCTCAGATGCTTCAAACTAGTAATAATACCTGGATTTAAAAATGAGTTTAAGTTTGTGTTCTGTTTTTTTACTCATTTCATTTTCTTTTAAGATGTTAATGGCAGTCTAACAGACAGCTCAGATTTACACAGCCTACTTTGAATTAACACATATTTTCAGTCTCTAGCTGTAACAGATGCCACTGTCCATAGAATGGAATGTTTCCAATAAATTTTCAGAAACACAGTAATTTTATTTATATAAAATTGTGGCACTGTCTATTGATAGTGATTGATCTTAATTGTAAAATAGATCATCAAAATACTTGGATTGCAAGGAACCTTAATGGTAGGTTATTATATATATAATTTTAAAAAATAACAGGATCTGATTCCAGAAGTACAAGAAAATTACCAACTTCTTATGTGGCCCTGTGAGTTAGTGCATCCAAATTTTATATTTTCCAAAATTTGTAATGGTGACATGGTCAGTTTAATATAACAAAGAATCATATTGAAAGTCAGTTTCCTTATCAAAATAAATCCTTCAAAGAGACAGAAACAGGAAAAAAATAACATTTTATGCATTTGAAAACTGGCAGTTTTGGAGAGACAACAATGAAGAATTAAGTAAAATTAAATTCATTTTAGAGCTGTCCTAATGAATGTCATGTATTTACAAGAGGAAAGGAATGTGATTTCAAGGGCAAGAATAATATGTGTCTGATGAGGACAACCTAGTCATTAAAGAAGAGGCCAAACAAATTTCCACTTTTCCAAGGGTTTTCAGATCCCAGTTTCTTGCTTCCAGGTTCTTGCCATTGTGTATAGGTTGTTTGAAAGCAAGGTGCAGGAGAGGAACAGCATTCTTCCATTGCACACTGATCAGAAGGGTTTGAGAACAGCTCCTTCAACTGAAGGCTTAAACAGACTCATGTTGGGTGTCCAGGACTCAAGTGCTTTACAATAACATCACCCAGGTATGTATAAGCAATCCTTAAGCTGCAGACTGAAAGCTAGGATTTCCATTCTTGAAGGAGAGTTTCAGGGACAAGCTCTTAGAAACACCTTTGCACAATTTTTTCAGCAGCTATGTGGTAGGTAACTACATGTCTGACAACTTGCTTGTCACATTTTTTTAAAAATATAAATTATATAATATTTTAGGCACCTAACACCACTACTGGATGCAGTTCATGCTGTCTTTATATCCACTGTATAGAGTGAAATAATCATCCCAAAGGTGTCTGGGTGAAAGTCAGGAGTCTGGAGATTTTGGAGACCAGTTGGCCACTGAATTGAATTATGGGCAGTTAATATCGATCATGCAGTTAATTCAATTAATTTAATGCAAACTGCTCATTGCTACCATGATATTTTGATAAGCCAGCCTTCTCCTCTCATTTTTTTAATATTCCATAACTTATTTCTTTATATTTTGACCATGTTGTGTGGTTTGAACAATCATATAGTATCATGAAATAAGGTAAATTATGTGAGGACAGTAATGAACAAAATATTGATGTAGAACTAACAGATACTGTGTGAGTAACTGCCTTTCTTTTGGTAAACGATTCTTTCAGGTCTCTAAAAAGAAAATTGTTATAGACTAACAGCCTAGCCTCACATGTCCAAGCATGAAACTTCATAAATAATGTTTGTAATTTGGACTATTGCATAAGACTTCCTTTTGGTCTTGTTTGTTATTAAACTCCCCAGTGATACACCTTAGGAGAAAAATGTGGATAAACAGAATTTTTTTTCATCGAGACTGTTAAAAAGCCATTCCCCGCTCCTACCAGCTGTTGTAAAGTCACATCCCTACACATGGCCTTTCCTGGACTATGTACACAGCAATATGAAGTTACTGAAAAACCAGAAGTAAGCAGCTGAATCCTGTGTCTCTTGAGACCTGACCCTCCACCATTCAAGGCACCAAAAAATTACTGCTGACCTCAGGATCAGGGCAGAACATTCCCTGTATGAAAACAAGAATGATGTAATATTTACTGCAATTCAAGCTTTGGTGAGGTGAATTGATTAAAAGTAACAGAGTTGCACAATTGCTTATTCCTGCTTATTAATCGTGTCCTTTCTGGTATAATAAAATCAGAGCACTTTGTTGGATAAATGCAACGGTTAAACCTATACTTACCAGATATAAAGGACTCAGGGCACTTTCTCTTGTCCTTGTTGTCTTCAGTTTTCTCTCAGATTTGTGGGATTAAGAACATCATTACTTAAACCATTACTTAAAGGGGGTAGTTGATCAGATATTTTAAAGCTTTTTACAGTGAAATGTCTGTGAGCTTTCAGGAATTTATGCAGTGTGATAAGAAATTACTAAACTGCATGAAACTAAAGGTAAAAGTTGTTTGGATTTTTCTTATTTGCTCTTTAATTTGTGACAAAAGAAGCAAAGTCTTAGCAATGTAGTTCATCAAGAACAATAGTAACTGTCAGAGAATACTTAAAGCATTGCCTATTATGTAAACTATGTTGCCCTTGAAGTTTTTCTTAAAACTCTGGCTCCTGAAATTGTGTGAATAAAGAAATATTTTTGCCTGCTGAAAACAAGACCTATAGGAAGTTCAAAATCTAAAAGGCAAACAAGATTTTAATCAGTAATATTTTAAGACATTTCCCTTTTAAAGCACCCTAGTGATTACATGAGGCTTGACTCATGGTTTTTAAGCATGGGATTGCTAATGCTGAATGGGAAAAAACTATCCTTGGTCTACCCTTTTTCCATAAAACCTCTGTTTCCGGCACAGGCATATACAGTGCTTATGAGGCAGAGTTCTTCTGGGTTTCCTGGTTCCCTGCTGGTGTGTGACCAGCAATTCAGTTTGGAATTCAAACAAAGCAGACCAAAAGCCAGCTCTTTGAGGGGCCCTGACCCTCAATAACTCTCAGCACATGCAGACCTCTCCACTGTATGCTCTGCTGCCTTCCAGCCCCAGCAGATGGGGCAAAGCAAACAGGAGATGTACTGTGGACTTCCAGGATTTTCTCTTTCTATAGAGAAAACAAGTGTTAAAATGCCACATTTGAAACTGAGATACAAACCACGACATAAAGCAAAAATAAGATATCTCCCATGCTGGAGAGGCACTTCCATGTTAATATCAAGGCCAATGGAAAGCTTGGCTCCATTCTTTGTCTTTTTTGCCCCACCTATGGAAAACAGTAGAAAAATGTGGAAACATTGAGTAAGAATGAGCTGCTGAGTGTCCTTGTGTTTATGGTTTGGCACAAAAAAGCGATACAAAATGAATTCTCTCCACCCCACCCCTTGATATATTTTTACTGCTTCCTCCTTTATTCTTTCTCACCATTTTTCTCTTTCTCGCTCGAGTGTTTATTCATCTTTGTAAAATATCCTCTCCTTTCTTGCCTTAGGTTTGTTATGTGTGGAGGTACATAGTGGTATATTCCATATCCACAAATATTTTACTTCATTGTTTTATTTTTTTTTAATTTTTTTATTTTTATTTCTTTTATTTGATGGAAGCCAATACTTACCTAAAGGTGTCTACTTTCTTTACTGCTCCTATCAATCAACAGGCTGATATCTTCTGATATTCAAAAAAAACCAATACACTGTTCATACATTGTTACTGTTATATTTATTTCACTTGTATTTGCCTACTTTCCTCTAATGATTCATTTTCTATTTACATTCCAGTAAAACGGCACTGTCCTTCTCCCAATTTGTACTCCCTCTCCTGCTTCCTTGTTATTAATTCCCCGTAGTTACTTTTTGTCCCTTCAGCACCATGCTTTAGCTGTCACTGTCTCTGCTCCAGGATGTACCACTACAGTCCTTGTGGATCATTTTCTAACCTGCTGATTTTAATGTAGCAGAGACAGACAGCCCAGTTTGATTAAAAAGAGATCAAGTTAATAAAAAAAAAAAATCATGGAACAATTTATACACTATGGAACTTGTGGTGTTTTCTGCTACTTATATTTTTTACACAAACCTTGAGTTTAGGTACTTATCAGCACATAAATTACAATTATTTATAGATGTTTGCCAGGAAAATAGAAAAAGAAAAATATGGTAAGATAATTGAACTACAATTTTTTAGATCAAAGAATAGTTTATTAACTTACTGAGTGTGATCATGTCTTTTGCTGCTGTCTGTCTGCATTGAGGTCATGAGCCTGTTATTTGAAGATAATGGCATTACTCTTTTGCCTCATGTAGCAGCATTTGTGATTTCAGATCTAACTGCGCTTTACCTTCTCTCTGCTCATGACTCATGGCTGACTCACTACCTTTAATCATTCTGAAAGCAAAGATTTTATTTTTGCTCTTTTACTCACAGTGCAAAAAAATACTTTGAGGGAAGGTAAAGTGTTATATACTGCAGCAGTGTAGGTATGTATCAATGTACTTATTTTTGTAAAACCTCACGTATTCCCAATTTTCTATCCAGACCATAAACTAGATTTCACAGTGATGTCTAACAGATGAGAGGCTGATGATCAGGGATTGATGGAAGAAATTAAAGGCAATTAAAGACAAGGTCAGATCACCTTTGTTTTTATTTTATATATTAATTATTTTATCTGAAATATAGCTGTAAGAGAAAAGTAATGTCTTCATTATTTCATGGCCAATAATAAAATATATACTTGAATATATTTTTTTCTTTGCTAACAATATTCCTATTATTCATGAGAAAATCTATGAGTGTCTCATGCCTATAGTTTGTTATGGTTAATTATGCCTGATAATTGGACTGTAGTATGTGTGTAAATGACCTTATTAATGAAGAACACTATCAATGATTTTTGCTACAGGAGAAGAATTATTCTCCAGTATTACTTTCCCAGGTTTTCTCCTTGCAAGAAAGCCCAGTGGTAGAGTTAGAATTTAGCTAACATTGTTCTGGGTATTGTAGGATCGTGAAAACTTGCTGTATTCTACTAATGGCTTCCTCCTTGCACCTCTTTATGGAAACCTATGGTATTTTTCCCGAGGAATTAACCAGCTCTTGTGATGCTACATGCACAATAACTCATCTCTGAGTATGGCTGAGAGATATCTGAGCATTGGCAGAGATGGGCATTGTACCGTGTCAAGCAGCATAATCAAGGTGAGGTGACCAGTCTCCTTTCCTCAGCATTTCCAGGCAGGGAAGCACAGATGGGCTTGAACAGCAAAACTTGCAGAGCAGGAAAGGAGCACAGCCTAATGCAGTTGCTGCTGGGGTGGCCAGAGGGATGTACCCTGGGACAGGGACAGTTACAAGCCTATCACAATTACAAGCCCATCAGGCCCAGAAGTGAACAGCTCAAAGTCACTGTCATTCAATATAGAAATTTAATAAGAACAGATATGACAGAGGAGATGGCCCACAAAGAGATCTTATGGCCTGTTTGTGGTGATGGCTGTTGTTAGGCTTTCTTTGGGCTATTCCTGTTTTGGAATTTCTCTGTTACCCTGTACCTTGGATAAGTGCAAAGCAAATGGGTCTTCTACATATCAGGGATTTTTCCAACAATATTTGAATAAAGAGGATGAAATGGTATGCTGGTGCATTTGAGGACTTGACATATATGCACAATACAAGTCTTTGTAGTCCTGTCTGATTCTCTTGCACTTATATGCAAGATAATGAAATTAAACAAGATAGACCACTAGACATTGTAGCTGTGTTAAATAAATCCACTAAAGAGGGCAATTTAACACATTTCCTACTGTAATTATCTCTTCTAGAAGGATGAATGTACAGGGCTATATACAGTGATTGTGAATCACCCTCAGAAACCACTTTTGCTTAGTGGATACTGAAGTCCATTATTTAAAAAAATGTCTTCCTTTTGAATTTTCAGAATGAATCAAAGTTCAGGTAATATTTCCTCTTGATAGCATTTCCCAAACAATAAAGTTATAGGCAGTATAACACAAGAGTAATAGCTATGAAGTTAATTTTTATAAGTATGTTGAAGAAATTATCAGAGATGTCTTTTAGTCAGATTTTGGAGGGAAACTGTAGTGATAACTAATAATTATTAAAAAAGGTTATAAAATATTAATCAATATACTATTAATATATGTAAAAGCAGTTCAGCTTTTTAGGTTCAGTTGCACAGTCTGAGCTCAGTCAAATTTGCCAAGAATGTGCACTGGGATGTTTTTGTTTTTTCTGGAAGATTTTCTGGAACTTATGGAAAATGTAGTTATGTAGTCTAAATATACTCTGTGGAAAATATTCAACTATAAGGTCCATTTTCCTGTTGAGAAGATCTCAGGGAAACAGAATTAATAGTGCCTAAGTCCTTGAGCTTGTCTGGTTAGCAGATATGCATTTGGTTTCTAAGATGTAGAGATTTATGTCTAAATTCTTACAGAATAGGATATGTAGATGAAGATTTGTGTTTTCCAGAAGGTAGCTGATCTCTAGTAACTGCAGTAATGTCTGGGTCCCTGCAGTCATAACCTCCATGTTGTTACTGACTACATATTCAGCAGACAGTAAGGCTAAAAGGTGCAAAATAATAACACTGCATGGCTTTGTTTTTACATTTGGTTCACCTACGAAACAGCTTATTAGGAAAAGTGAGCTAGAATTGTGTTGAAAAATATTTTTCTTTAATGGTTTCTGTTTCTTATTTGCTTGTCTGGAGCAGATATGTTAATTTTTTAAACTATGCATTAAAGGTCCTGCTAAAATTTTCAGCCTTTCATGGGTGTAATCATTGTGAACTTGACATTATTTTCTTTATCTCTATAACAAGTATGGAATCACAGACTCACAGAATATGCTCAATTGGAAGGAATCCACAAGGATCATCAGATCCAGCTCCTGGCCCTGCTAAGTCCCACCATCTGCCCAAGAGTATTGTCCAAATGCTTCTGGAACTCTGTCAGGCTGGTGCTGGGACTGCTTCCCTGGGGAGCCTGAGCTAGTGCCCAGCCACCCTCTGGGCAAAGAAACTTCTTATATTTAAACTAAACCTTCCCTGACAAAGCTTCAGGCCATTCCCTTGGGTCCTGTCACTGGTCACCACAGAGAAGAGATCATTGCCCCTCATCTTCCCCTCACAAAGAAGTTGTAACTGCGGTGAGGTCTCCCCTCAGTGTCCTCCAGGCTGAACAGACCAAGTGACCTCAGCTGCTACTCATACAGCTTCCCCTCAGGGCCCTTCACCATTACAGGCTAGGTAAAATCCTGTATTCCAGGTGTTTGAGAAAATCTGATTATTAAAATCCTATTAATGATTTTCTGTGCTGTGGCAATTGCTGTTGGAGAATGCTGATTTTGGCTTTGCTTCACCTGGATTCTTTGAAAGGTCTCAGTGCCTTTCTTAAACCTCCTACAGGAAAGGCACAATGGGGAAAGCCAGCTAGGCTGAGGACCCTAGTACCATCTCCTATGGATGTGTTCTCTACGGAAGATTGTTTTAAGAGTCAGCAGGGGTGCTGTACAATTTAAGCCTGCTTTCTGTCTTCCCATTTTACAGAATCTCTGGAGGTGGTCACTCAAGTAAACTGCTTAGACACCATGTGTGAGTACCTGGAGTCTACTTTTCTCTAATGAACTGAGGCTAACATGAAGAGAGTCTCACAGATAAATTTCCTGCTGTCAGTAACACATCAGAGAAGATTAATAAGAGATGAAAGAATAACTCCTCCTCACAAGAAACAGCAGGTAAAAAGCAAATGGAAAAGGCACTTGCTGTGTTCCCTAAGAGCTAATTTTAAATTACATGTACTCAGGTCATGTCCTTTCTGGTGGGAAGAAACCTTGCAACCTGTAGTGTGTGCTCATATGTGGTGGTCTCCAGCATGCCCCAATGTTCATACCTTTTGGAGGTTCCCATCATCCCAAATCAAAGCTGGTCTTGGAATAAAAAAATATTAAAATATGTAGATGAGAGAGAAGCAGTAGCTTGACCTTATTCCTACAGTATTTCACTAAAAAGACCCTGATCTTTGGCTGACATAAATTGAGTAGCTGCGCTGACCTTAGTGTTTCATTGTTTCTTCTTTTTGTCTCATTGAATTCCCTCACATCCTAAGCTCATTAAACTGTGGCTCAGCCAAATTGTTTTAAAACGCGGTTTAAAAGGTAAGTGCAGTAGCATATAGTAAATTCTGTAGCTTCAGGCATAATTTTTTTACAAAGACATTTGCATTCTAACACAAAGATTCTCTAGACTGTAGCCACAGACTTCTCTTTAGCAAAACTGTTGAGGTGTCTGTGTCTTTGAATTAATGCACAGGTCTGGGGTTGTAGACAAAGAGGAAGACTTCCTACATAAACAGTGGGGACTTAGGCTGGACAGGCCATCCTGCAACAAATTATTAAATTTTTCTTTTTCATCCTTAAGCTATTTGCTTGTTAGTAGACTGGAAACCTTTTGGGCATATTTGTTGCTCAAAATAACTTCAAACTGGAACAAGGTTCACAAGCAAGTCATGTGGAGCCACCAATATGGGAATTGTTTGTACTGACATCTTGTGGAACAATTTAGTTTGGGGATGGGTCCTGGTGCAAGGACAAACTTGCACCAGTGAAAATACTTTACTACTTGCTCAAAATGACATTCACCATACAAGCTTGCAGAGATTTATAAAAAAAGCCACGAGGTTTTTTAAAAATGGAAAGCCTCCCATTCCCAGGTGTGTTTCCAAGAATTAGGGGCTACATATTTTTAGTTATTTAAAAATTAAATAATTTGTTTTAATTTCTAAAGTAGCTAGTTTTCCAAAGTAGGAGAGCTAGCAGGCCCATCTCAACATCATATAGTAGAGGTATAAAGTTTACCTCCTCTTTCAAGCAGTATAAAAAGGAAATTGTTCAGAACAACAAAAGATTCCAATATTCATACAGAAAGCATGTGGGTTTTTTTCCCAAAGACTTAAGGGTTAGATAAAAGAACAAAGTATCTTCTTGGTCAGTAAAAAAGCTTAGATTTCTGTAGTATGGGCAAATAGCTCTGAAATCGTTTTACTTATAAGCTTTACTTATCCATTTCAAGCAGTGCTGTCATGTTTTGACATGTCATTCCAAAAGCAGTAGTAAAGCTTCGCAGCAGACTTACTCCAGATGTGATCCAAGCCAACAGGAAAAATGAGCGTTTGTAAAACACAGCACAGTAATGTGCAAAGTGGGCTAAAGAAAAGATAGGTCTTTTTTTTTTTTTTAAGTTGAATGGGCAGAGAGCAAAAAAACCTAACAGGAAACTGCTTATTAGCCCAAACACCCAATAGGTTCAGTGTTACTTTCATGTTCAGTAAAACTATTAGATATTTTTGACCTAATGGTGAAGGTTTAAAGAATGAAAATACATGCACTCCATGGCTGGCAGCTGCTCACTTCGATGTCTAGCTTAATGAGTTGTGCTCTCATGCTGGGATTTGAAGCAGTCCAGTGACTGAGGCTTTCCTGCTGTTTCTCTTTGACTGCATTATGCAACCAGCTCTCTTTTATATTTTGATAGTGACATCTATTGGAGCTTTGAAGAATAATATTTGGGAAAAAAAATCTTAATGTATATTAGTAAAAGCAAAATTGTTGGACCATAAAATTTTCAGTTCAACCAAAAGCAGATATATATCTGTCATCAAAACATACACAAGAATAAAAATACTGATAAAAAAAATGTAGCAGCAGTTCAAATCAGATTCAGGAAGAAAAATGTGCCTTTCTGTTTTTTGATGATGGGTGAACTAAGAAACTTCCCCAGCTGTCTCAAGTTTGTTTAGAATGAACCCATCAACTAAAGCTGTAACCTCAAAGTGAAACAAATACAATATTTGATTGAATTCTCTATAGAAATTCGCAAGACTTTGACAAGTATTAACAGAGCCCAATCTAACAGAGTGGGTGCAGTAGCAGTCAGCCAGTCAACAAAGACCTGACGAGCCTTCCTCATGAGCAATGATGTCGGATGTCTCTGCTGTCAAAGGGACACAGCCATCCAGAGTATTTGGAATGAAATTAGCTCTGCTTTGAATAAGTAAGCCACCTTCATGGATTATGATTATACTCAGATTATGGCTTGTGTCTGTTTAGAGCTTACAACAAGGGTCCTAGACTATTCCAGAAGTGTAAGACTGATAAACAATCAGTAAGTGTGGCCAATGGATTTATGTTGCACTAAATTACCCAATGTATTTACATTTTTCAAATATGTATGCACTGTGAAACAGCTCTAGCAGTCAGTCCCTGGTGTCAAGAGTAGGCAGTATTGATTAATGCTACCTTGCAAAATCTCTAGGAGAAATTAGGAGATATGAAATGTGCAAAGAGAGTGTGCTGTGGCAAGTCCTCAGGACTTCTTCAGGACCTTTCCTTTCTGTTTGTTCCTTGTTCTCCTGAGAACTCTCAGAGTTCCTTAATGCACACTGGAGAATGCAAATTTTCCTCAAGCCACCTCTGTTCAGCCACATCTGGGTCATGATGAATATCTTCATATGAAAGTTTCATTTTAATTTGCTAGAAATTGTGACTTTGGGACTTTTTCCTGGCTTCTTCTTTTCTACAAAAATATGATAAAGAATTCCCTGTAAAAAAATCACGAGGTTTCCTCTTTGCCTCAGATTATAGATTTTGCTAGGGTTTTACTTTGTTTTGGGTTTTTTGCATATTATTTGATTTCAGTTAATTCTGATTTTTAAAGAAAATTTATTTTCTCAAGAAACCAAAGGTTTAAATGGGATTGTACTTCCTGATATTGTTTCATGTATCTTAAAATTTGGGTTTGCTTTTATTTATTCTGGTATGTCTTCCCCCGTAGCAACATGGCTATATCCTATTCACTCCATTATGATAATAAACCCACACATCAGTCAGGGAACTAGTCAGACAGGGAACTTACTGTGAAATGAAAAGGTGAAGTATGATCTTAGAATAGCAAACGTAATTGACTCAAAACAATCTTAGTGCAAAAGTACTTGACAAAGCCTCAAATTACTTTACTGTTTTCTGAACTGCTTGTTTTGCAGATTTCTATGCCTAAACCCCAGAATATACCACATAAAATAATTTATAATCCACTTATTGTTTTCATATAAATCACATATCCATTTCTCCTGCTGCTGAGTGAGAAATGTTCAATTTTTACAGCCAGTGGTATGTTCTCCATTCTTATTCAGCCTTTACAGAGCCTGCGGGAGAAATGAAATGTTAATGATGTTGTAAAGACACTTTTTATAATGAAAATACAGCCAAATTAATCACACCTTTCATTTATTCAAGAGGAATTCTATCATACTTTCTGGTAGTTTCAGATTGTCTGTAAAAGAATAAAATAGGAAGTAATTAAGTAGTTTAGTTAGCATATTGTGACTTTTCTGTGCAAATAGTGCTACCTAAAAATAATTCTGGTTTGGTACTGTGTCCGTTTCACTTTTATGGACAATTTTCATGACGTAGTTCAGGTGAGCAAACACTGCAGAGTCACTTCTCTCTGCTGAACAGTGCTTTCAAGATGATTGGTTACACAAATGATTATAAGGAGCGAATACTAGAAGCATAAAGTTTAATTTTCTAAGCTTGAAGATAGATATTCAAGGAGGAATTTATTTATGTTAAATTAGTAAAACTCTCTAATATGTCTGCTCGGTACTTAGCAGGGAAGATCACAAGAAACAGAGGGGTAGGGATATCACAAGGGAATTTTATATATGTATCTATATCTTTTTTTTTTGTATGGCCAGGAGGTTCTAATATACCTGACTATTCTCAACCAGACTCTGAAAAGGTATTTAGATCTCTGCTCTTCTATCATGCAGTTTGGTCCATTAAGCTCAGAAAGGCTCCAGCCTGATTTGCACAGTGCTCTGCTGATAAGCTCATTGGAACATTGTGCACTGAGAGCACAGAACAGAGACATCCTGGCTGAGCCTGTCCTGTCTTATTAAAATCCACCTTCATCTCAGCTGTGACAGAGCACAGCTCTGTGCAGAGCCACCTGGATGCCTGCTCCATCACTTTCCCCACTGTTCAGCCTGTAGGGGTACCATGCTACTTCAGGTACATCACCACATCCATGGTGATGCAAGCTAGTAGAGAGGCACTGCTTTGAAGAAATGATCCCTCCCAATGGCACCTAAAGAGCTTTTACAAAGATAAAACAAATTATTATTAATATAAACAGGATAAAAAACATAAATACACAGGGAAAGGTCTAAGCCTAACTAAATGAACAGTTATATTAAAAATTTACTAGGAGTAAATCTGAAAGAATTGAAAAAAAGAACTCATCAGCAAAGAAAACTTTACCTAGGAAGCTTTACACTAGTAAAGATCAATTGAGAGCTCCAAAACATTGAGCTCAGAAGCTGTAAAAGGAATGGAAAAATAAATTCAAAAAGTATGTCTACATATCCAAACGAATGCCTTGTTTCAGTTTTAAATTAGGAGGAAGACACAGAACGTGAAAGCAAAATGAGGACAATTCATGTGTTTGAATAAATAAAAAGGAAATAACTCTTGCAAACAAAAGTAGGTAAGCTTAATGAGTTCGGCTTTCAGTACCCATTATTTAGTGTTCCAAAATAATGAAATAATAAGGATGCTTTCGTCCTGGAGAACAACAGAAACTGCATTTCTATTAGATAAAAAGAGAAAATAATTAAAGTAATTTGATGCTCATTAATCTGACCTTAGTAGAATTCAAAAGTGTTTAAGAAGTGAAGAAAATTTTAAAGTGCTCAGGTAAATAGGAAAAACAGTAAAATGGTTAACAAAAGCAAGGTCATTTCAGATTAAATTGCTGCCATTTCTCCATGGGGTAAGTGATTTTTTTGGACAAAAAGTATATTATTTATCATTACTTTAAAAATTATTGCAACGTTTGAGAGAGATTGTGATAAATGCAGTAATAATAAAGTATGTAAGGAAACAGAAAAAATGGATGACTAAATACAAAGGTCTTTTCACCCTCAAGAAAAGGAATATGATTGTGTTTTATAAAATCAAAAGTAGAAAGGGATGCTCCTTAACTTCCTTTATATTGAAAAAAATTTGGTAGCATTAAATGAAGTTATGTTAGGTTCAAATGAAAATGGAGTTCACCTACCACATAATTAAACAGTGAACTTTACAACTGTAAAATGTCATTAATCCAAAATATGTTTTTGGAGTTCAAAAATACTTGAATTTATGGAATAATTTAAAAAAAATATTTCATGGGCTGTTCAACACAAAAATCATATGCTTTCCCTAAGCACTTAGGTGAAAGGGAAATTCTAGTCTCATGCAGTTCACCTGTTCTAATTTTCTTGGATGAAGCTGATAAAAACACCATGGGAGTTAATATTAGACTCTTAGAGACTCAGTCTTCAGGTCATTATTATTTAACTTTTCTCTAATTACCTTGGCACAGAATGTTTGAGTGCAGAAGTGAAAATTAGCTGATAAAGCTGAAAGACATTGGGACAGACAGATCTGGATATAGTATAATCTTAAATAAATAGAATAACAGACGTTTAATGAACTCCAGTAATATGAACAGCAATGTCATTCACTGAAAGGCTAATGACAAAAACCTGCTGCTAACTCAAAGGACAAGTGACTAAGTGTAATTGAGAAGGAATAGCTGGGTTTGCTAGTCTGTTCCAGGGGTCTTTAAAGGATTGAGACAGGAGGTGGTGTGCAGTGAGAAATTCCTTGTTAGAGGGGAAAGGCTTAATACTGTTTTTGCAAGATGCCAATAAGACCCTCTCCATATTACCACAATATTAGATACTGTTCCAGTCACCTATGTGTAGAAGCAAGTGAAAAAGGCTATTTGAAGACTGTAAAGGAGTTATCTTTATAAGAAATAAACCAAAAGCTAAGAGGCATTAATATTGCTTTCCCCAGGCTGTCTGTAGATTGCATGGTAGCTGGAATTAACAGGGAATCCCTCTTATTCAGATTGAGGACACAATACTGCTTTCAGACTGGCATAATCATCTGCCATAGTGAGGGAAGGATGGAAAGTTCTTGGTGTGTTCCAGCGGGTAGTCAAAACAGAACTGGGGTGCACACCAGAACCTGAGAGAATAAAAGGTCAGTTTGCATATAACCTTTGAGTCCTCAGGGATTAAGCATTAAAAAACAGAAGCTGGTAAACTAATTGGCAAGGAAGCCTTAAGATACAATGGGAAAAGTAATCATCAATAAATTTAGAATGAAAATTTGAAAGTAGATGTTTTGGAATTGCTTCCTAACACAGCTGATAGGAGTATCAGTAGTAGACTGTAGTACCAGAGTTCCTTGCCCTTCCTATCCTAAACAGAGGAATACATGCATTCTTATGGTATAAAGTGAGAGAAGGAAGTGAAGTAGACTCTTCCTTTCTTGTCATCTCTTGCAAACAGAAAAGCAGCATCACTCAACTGAGTAGAAACTCACCAAGACTGGGTGTCATTAAGTGCAGACACCTTGTGGGTGGGTGACTTGATGGGGTGAGGGAGACTACTAGAGGAGGCAAAAAAAAACAAAAGTAGTGGAGAATAAAGATTTCAACTTTTGCGTGTCTTCCACCTTCTATAGTAACTGAATCACAGATGAATCACAGAATATTCTGAGTTAGAAGCAATCTACAAAGATCATGGAGTCCAGCTCTTGAATATGAATGGTTCATATAGGAATTGAACCCACAATTTTGGCATTTGCTATTAAGAAGTATTTTCATGTATTTGTTATTGTATTTGAGGCATTACAGAGATTTGCATATGAAATATTATTGTTAAATTAGACTTATTAATGTCATCACTTGTATATTCATATACAAGCTTAGATCTTAATATTTAACAGCAGATGTGATTGAGATAAAATATTTTGCAGATGTAATTTGGTGTTTGCAGCAAGGAAATGTGACTGACAGATGATGCATTCATATTTACAAAGTGTGGTTCCATCATCCTGACACCTAGCATGCTCTTCATTCACAACGGGTTTGATACCGGATAAGTTTATATTTAAATGAGGTTTTATCTTTGCTAATCAGAATTCGTGACATTTTAACAGGTTTTATTCCACTTATATCACAGAGTGTGCCCTTTATTTGTGTGGTCCAATGTTTCCTCATATAGTATATTTTTTATATATCCTCTGACTTGATTGATATTGATACACTTACTGTAATTCTTTCAGAAACGTATCAAACTATGTTTTCTAAACTTAAACCTGAGAAACAGAGTGCTTGCTTACCAATAGGAGTCATTGTTTTTTGGGGTTTTTTTTACACTGCTGTGTATCCTAGATGAATTATTTTGTTTTCTGGGAATCTTAAATAGTATTTTGTTATGTCCTGTAACTGTTCTACCTTTTGTTTAAATATTTAAGGATAAAATTCATAAAAATCAGAGTTCTTTTCGTTTATTTAGGAAAAACACCAACAAAATATTTCATTGAAGAAGAAATAGAAATTTATTTCAGTTCTTTTTAACTGAGGTAAAGCTAGCATCTTTTCTCCTCCTCTTGTTTATATTGCTGTAAGGTGTAGGTCCTTTGCAATTCATTCAGTCTTTCATACTGCTAAAAACTGAACACCCTTATTTCATTCTTATCACTGCATTTCATTTTGTTTACTACTTTGATCTACTTCAAGATGTTGCTTGATGCTGTGTTAATCCATTGACTTATTGCTGTTACAGTATTTCACAGCTCTCCTTTGTTGCTAAGCTCCTACATAAATGAATCATATAACCTTGGCAGTTTCCCTCTGTTAACACTGCTGTTATTTTTCCTTGAAATTTTGCTGTTTAAATTATAACAAATAATAGGTCTAACCAAATCTCTACATGCTTATAGATACTTGTAGATAATTTGGGCTGTTAATAGACCAGACAGGGAAATTAGGCTAAACCAAGTACAGCAGGGGACCTTGCTGCCCTTAATATAGATGGTTCAATGGGGAAATTGTGAGGAGGAGTTTTTTCACTCTTCCTCAGAGTTTTCACTAGTGTGATGAAAAGGGGTATTCCACTCTGGAGGGATGTGTTATGACAAGCTGTTATAGTGGTATTGATAAAGAACAACTTTGGTTTTTTCAGTCTTTTTACTATACACTTAAAAAGTGTTTTGGTGCTTCTTGTGATGTTTTTGGGGTTGGTCTTTTTCTGGTATGTACTAGGGCAAAAGATGTTTGTCTTTAGCTCACCAGCATGTTTGTATTATTACAAACCCTGATTTCACCTTTCCCATTTTTTGCGCTTTCCTCTGCATCCTGCTCACTTTCTGCTTGATTTATTCTCAGACCTTTTTCCTTCAGCAACCTTGAGAGAGAGTTAAAGGCCTACTTTTAGTGGCTGGGATTTTGGGATTTTTTTTTTGTTTGCCAGCTGGGGTGGTTTTGCCTCCTTTGAGAAATAGGCATTTAATTTTCTTGACTATTATTCAGATACTTGGTAATACATTTTTATTTTCACACCTGAGGGCTCTCTTCTTAAAATGTTTTGTGTAGCTTTGAAGTAGCCTCTAGTGAGACAGAAATTTATACAGAAGAAAATAGCAAAAGTCAAATGTGGTGATGACCATCACAGTCACTCTTCTGAGGCATCTTAGTGACTAGCAGGTCCAGAGGGCTCTCCTCTTCTTTTCTACACTGTGCTGGCAGACACTCTTTCTTACTGTTTTAAATGACAGTGTGTTATTTTGTCTGTGCCAATCTGTTATCTCTTTAGGACAGGGGTCATGTCTTCTTAGAATTTAAAACTATGAATGGCAAAGCAAGAATAGCTCATAACTTTCTCTCTCTTTACATATTACAGACCTTAGTATAATTTAAGTTGTAAGTGTCTCAGTATGTGTCCTGAACATTATTTTTACTGAAGTGTGTCAATTTTCATTACATTAAATGAATACTTATTTAATTTCCTATCTCACCTCTGAGCCCATTTTGTTAATGGCAGGATTATTCTTGCATCCCTCTGAGTCTTGAATATTCTGCTTATTTTAGTATCGTCTGCAAATTTAATGGTCTGACTTATTACAGATTTATGTAGACCTTTGAATAAAATATGAAAATCTGCTGGTATTAATCTAGAATCCTGTGAGACTTCACTTCTCAGCCTTTCCATTTTCCATCCAATCCTCTGTTTTTCTGGGTAGTAAATGATACCTTGGTATTGTTCAAACCTCAGGGCAGTCAATTGCATCAGATCTGGAGTCAACTGAACATATCTCAGTCTTACAGGAAAAGCAGATGTTCTAAAAAACCCAAACCCTTCAAGGAAGGGAAAGAGTCAGACTTCAGGATACAGACTTTCAGATGTGAATGCTGAGTCGTAAGTGCTTGATATTGGGAGAAAAGTTTTAATAAAGATTTACTCCATCCACAACAAAGCTTTCTTAATGATAACAATAATCCATCATTTTGACTTTCCTCTGAACCTTTTTAAGACCCCAGCTAAGTCATGACTCTTAGTTTATCTAGGCTAATAACATTTTTCATTTTTAAAAGTAACCAGATTTCTTTAACATGATTTACTCTTTCCATATCCACAATGACTCATAATTATTAAATTGTGCTTATATAATTATATCCTCTAAAATTATCTATAAATGTAACATCTTTTTCTTAAAGATCAGACTCTGAGGAATAAAACTTCCTTGATTTATCTCTGGAGATAAAATGCTGAAGGTGTTCACAGCAGGATTAGGCAAGAGAGTGACAACTCTGGAAAAAAAGTTTGAAACCTGGTACTGGAAGGGACTTCCATATTATTATTGGAGTAGTAGGGAATATGACACTTGTAGATTCAAGAGCAGTAGAGCTGAGAGTCAGCTTGGTTTGTAAGTGAATGAACAAAATGTGAGAAAGAACTGTGAGAAGTATTTTTATGTGAAGATTAGAGATGTGTAATCATGGGCAAATAAAAAAAAAGACAACAGGTCTTGGAGCTGGAGGCTGGGGGGACTGTACTGGCCACCAGTTTGGAGAGCAAGAGCTAGGGAAGCCTGGATGCTCATGTAAATAAACTGTATTATCACGTCAAGAAAGGGGGAAGCTGAAAGGCTGAAAGTGAGTAAATTAATATAAAGGTGTGGGGTTTTTCATTTTCTCCTGAAATGTTCCCTGAAATGTATAAGCCCTAAAGTAAGGGCTTAAAGCTTGCCTTCATTTTTGGAGTCAGTAATGAAATATTGTAAAATATGAGCACTGTAGATTCGATTGTAAATATGACTAGGTGGTGAAATAAATCATATTGTTCCTAATAGCTAGAAGAGTAATGAAAAATCATGCATAATTTCTAAAAATGTTGTGCATTCTAGGCTAGACGTGGTGGGGCTTTTGAGGATGCTTTATTGTCTATTTTGGGATTTTTTTAGTACTATACTTCTACCTTTGAATTACAAGTGTCTGAGTTATTTTCTGTTACAAATAGTAAAAATCTGAGAGCTGAAGTGTTCAAACAAGGGATTGAGGGAAAGAAGACAACTTGGAGAGGAGATTTAACAGTGATGCATTTGTAGCACACAGGCTGTGAGCAGAAAATTGCTGCCATATTACTTCATTGTGGGGAGAAGAGGAGCAAAAATTAGCAAGGAGCCACTATGAGGTCAGAGCCATGTTCAAAATAAGACAACAGGGATGGTCCTTCACATATGTAGCTGATCTGTAGAACCTCCAGTCAAAGAATATGCTTTGTGCTAAAAACTCACATTAGGCACTAAAAATGAATGTCTCCTCCATGAGCTTGTTGGTGTCTAAAAGAAAGGAAGAAAGTGTGTCTTGGGAGGGGCTTAAAATTAAGAGATTGGAGGCTGGTGAAAAGCTAAGTTCCCTATTCTTATATTTCCTCCTTTATCATTGACCTTTTTTCCCCCCTTAGCCGGAGCAGTTGCTTTTGTGTTGTGTTGAGCTGCAAAAAGCCACAGCATACCTGTTTTCTTGGTTGTGGGGAGGACAGAGTTTTCGTGTCTTCATATATTGATCTTTCTTGTTCCACTTTCTTGTTTGACATGACCTGTAAAATGTGCATTAAGGCTGTACAAGTGAATATTTTTTAGTGCTGGTGTTGGAAATAGCCAATATTAGATGAGGTTCATTAGCTGTAATTGTCTAAATTCTTCTGTAGTGAGGTTGGTAAGTAGAAACCCTTTAAAGGGAGGAGGAACTAGAACTGCATATATTTCAAATAGTTGCAGCTGATATCCTGGGTTTCCTTGTAGGCCTTTCCTAATCTTTCCCTGTACTAGTCTTTTACCTCTAGTACTGGTGTGCAGTTCTAGGCACCACAATATAAGAAGGCTGTAAAGGTACTAGAGAGCATCCAAAGGAGGGCAATGCAGATGGCAGAAGGCAAAGGGTTTGGAGAGGACGCTGTACGAGGAGGGGCTGAGGTCACTTGGTCTGTTCAGCCTGGAAAAGAGGAGACTGAGGGTAGACATTGCAGTCACAACTTCCTGTGAGGGCAAGAGGAGGGGCAGGCACTGGAGACAAGTGCTGGGATCTGAGGGAATGGCCTGAAGTTGTATCAGACCCTTCTGTGTCCCTTCCAGCTCAGGATATTCTATGATTCTTTCACAAATGCAATAGGGTAGACACAGAAAAGGAAAAACACAGGTAATGTTGAGGGTGATGCTAACAATGTGATCCAGCATTTCCCAGCCTTTTTAGGGAGTCAGAAGTGCAGTATTTGCTTTTCAGGAACCACCACCACATGACCCACCCCTTCTTTTGTATCCTCCATCTTGGGGGATAATAGCATGGGGAGAAAGTGGGCATTAAATCCCTGGTTTTATATCTTGCACCTTGCACCTTGGAAACTTACAGTTCTGTCTGGATTTATGCCTGTGCGTGGGTGAACTCTAAGGAGAAGGTGTGGGAGAGCAATTTTACAAGGCTGGCAAACTACTGTTCAATAGCCTTTAGTCATGTGCAAGACATTTCACCAGCTGATATACCTTATTAACAGCAAAGGCTAAGTATTTATAGAGCCACTGCATCCAGAGATTCTTTCATAGACAAGCTGTTCATACTCTGCAGGAAGCACATCACTTGGCGTAGGAGGTTGAGCAATCTTTATTGAGGCAGCAGTGTGACCTCATACCCTGCTGCTAACAGAGGCAGAACAGCAATGGAAGATTAATTTTCTGCTTCTTTCCCCCAAGGGTGTGAAAGTGTACCTCTTTTAGGTTCAGTCTCAAATCAAAGAATGATGTGGAAAAGTTCAACTCTGCTTTCACTGTTCCTCAATTATTAGGTAGAGAAACGATTTTATTAAGTTAGATGATACACAGATGATTAATCTTACATTTTTGTCAACACAACATTTTTAAGTCAATATGGAGGAAAAAAAAATGTAAATCCTAAAGAAGAAGAGAAAAATAAGTTCTAAGATTTTATTTCTTGTACATTCACACTTGATATTAACACCTCCTGTTTAGAAAATGCTCCATATTTTTTTTATAATGCCCTTTTCCAGTGCTGGGATGTACCATTGATAAAAAAGCATGAGTTCTGGGCACTTCTTGACCTTAATTTAACCTAGACTTACTTAGTAGACTGGTAGAATATCTGTAGCTAATGAAAACAGCAGGAACAGCATAGCACATCCAAATGCAGTATTTTAAAACTGCATTGGTACAATCAAGATCTGGATTCATAACAGCAGAAAGTAGAAACTGATATTTGAGAATTATAACTAACATAGGCCAATGCACCATCTACTGTAGCTCTCAAATATCAGTCCATATGCAATGCTGTGGAAGCTGATAGCTTAAATTTTTACTTTGAAAAACAATAATGCAATACTACTAATTTGTCTCATTTCACTCATGTTAGTTAATGTACAATTGGTTTTGTGCTGAAAAAAGAATAGAAATACAGAAATTTCTAGAAAGAGCTTCTTAACAAAGAGGAGAAAAATTGTAAACTTGATACTGTTTGTTTTTCGTGGAGGAGATCCAGAGATTCATTGCATTGTTTGTAGACCTCTGGGGCACTACACTTATCAGCCACGGCATTGTACGAACAGCCATGCGTCAAAGCCTTCGAGCCATTCAGAAAAGTTCTGACAAACACTGGGATATACTTCCAAACCTCTTCAAGCAACTAGAAAACAGAGTGCTTAGTCAGAAAACGGATTATTTTGGGCTTTTGGTCTACTTAGCTCTTGAGAACTCTGAGGCAGAAGCTGATTCTAATTCTCTGCTACTGAAATCTCAATTCAGTATTTTTGGCATAAAGAAAATTTGAAGACTCTAAGAAATTTGGAGACTCTTTTGCTTATTTGATTCACTCCTTGGAAAACTGCTACAGATTTGTGAAATAAGCAATCGTGGCTATGAAGTGCCTTGTTTATATTTTTGGGGTGTTAACATAAACAGAAGGTTAATTCTCTTGAGATGGTTCTGTGAGAAACAGGTCATCATTCAAGATGATATTCTTGAAGATTTTCATTAAAACCACTTTTCACCATCAAAGAATAATTCTCCAGTTGCTTCTCTGCTTTCTCTGGTAAAATTGCAAAGCAATATTTTTGCTGACTGCTTTTAGAAATGCAGTGGTTGAGGTATTGGTGGTACTCTTATTTTTATTCTTATTATTATACAAATCCTTTGGGTAATTTTAATAAATATTCCAAAATGGAATCTTTTTATCTAATTGTACCTAGAAGCTGAAAGTGCCAGCCATCCTGGACTCTGAATTTTCTCCATGCCTCTCACAATAAAAAATTTGTCAGGAAAAATATTCTGCTATGAACTGATTTGGAAGTAGCTATTGTTCTATGAGTGGTCATTAAATGGGGCTATCTTTAACCCTCATTCCTCACATCCTCGTTATTTAATGGGAATTGCACCCCTTGGTGTAATTCCATCAGCAAAATACATGTCATTAAAGTGATGCAAAGTGTTCTGATGAGGATGATGGGGTAACTTTGTTTTTGTTGGTGGGAGCAGAATATTTACAAATGTTCCTTTCCCTAGCAGAGATACTTCTCAGTGAGCAGGTGGCATCAACCAATTGTGTCTGGCCTGAAGTTACATGTAATGTAATGTAATAATGATGATACTTATGATCAACTCCCCAAATAGCTGGTGCTAAACCTTGGCATTTTGGAACAAAAGGATGTTTCGAAAATAAAAACAAAAAAAAAAACAAAACAAAACAAAACAAAAAAAAAAAAACCAAACAAAACAAAAACCCCCCCCAAAAAAAAAAAAACCAAAAAAAAACCACCAAAAACCAACATACTTAGTTTAGTTTATCCTTTTAACATTAAATGCAATTCCAGAGCTATTTGTGCTGTATTTGCTTTCTCCTGTCATGCAGCATAGAGAGCACTATGCCTGCACACAGATCATTTGCTTCAACCTGAGAAAATATTTCGAGAAATTCTAACCTGTCTTTTGCTTGAAGGAGCACAATTTCAAGGAGGTTTTTTCCTAGTTTAAGGTTATCTGTCAGATCCCTCTTGAAAGCCTGGTGACAAGTTGAAAATAAACTCCAGTGCCTCAGAAATGTCCAAAAGGAGAACTTCATTTGTTGGAGGTTTTTGCTTGAAGTGTGATAATTTGTGCAGGCATTGGACTTATGCAAGAGATATTTCTGTTTCATATTATAAAAGTAATAATATTGTTATGTTTTAATCTGTTTGCCTTTTCTTGTCTGGTTGTCTTAAAATGTGTTTTATTTTCTTTAGTTAGAAAAAGTTTTTCCAGTACTTGGAACAAGTTTTTTAGAAAACTTGTTTTTTAGAAAAACAAGTTTCTAAAACAAAACTTGTTTTAGAAAACAAGTTTTTTAGAAAGGGCAGATTAAAACACTGTAGTTTGAGACAGTTGCACAACTACAACAGATACTCTCTGAAATAATGGTTTAGAGTGGAACTGATAAGAGGTTGGATAATAGGCCTGCAAACAGGATGTCTGTAGTCCATCAAGGATGAAATGAGATCTATATAAAGCAACAGTGTAATTGTAAAATCAAGACACTTAGACTGGAAAAGATCCAAAAATAACATTTTAAGATATGTCATAAACAGACCATGTGGTTCTGATAAAAGTCTGGAATGACACTGTATTTAGCACATAGGTAAAGCAGAGAAGCCAATTCTAAAGTCTTAATAGTTGCCTGATTACATCCAGTAAAAAACCAGTCAGCATGATTCCCTGTGTTATGAAATAGAGCTGTGGCTTTGATATTTTTTATTCAAGCTGCAGGAGAGGTAGTTCCATGTGGTGTTTGGACCCAGTGCATAGGGCTATTCTTTGTCATGTTGTCTGGAGAAGGAAGCCACTGGCTAAAGGCAGAACCCTAAGGACAGCTGAACAAATATGGTCCAGGAACAGTTTTTTCCTCCAATTCAATCACTGTAGTGGATTGGTAGTGGTTGAATTGTTGGCATGTCTGCTGCAGACATTGGAAAAAGCAGACCCAAGAGGCAAGAAGTAACCAAAATGGAGCATCCTTTCCGAGAACTGCATGTTCCTGGAAACTGTGGCTTCATCACCAGCTTTGACACATTAATTACTCCATATTTAGGTATCAAACCCTACCTCAGGAAGCATTTGGAAGCCACCAGACAAAATTTCAGATGATCTCCATGAATTAATACCTTTTCAGGCTCTGGTGTCTCTGATCCACAGACTTATCTGTCTCACTGTGATGAGGGGTATAGCCCCAGACAAAACAGTTCCTCAACATGTGGTTGTCTTCAAATGTCTTGGATCTGTCATCTTAGGCTTACAGCTACCAAAGGGCAGCTAGAAAACTGCTATATATGTTAGAAATCCAGAAAGTATGAGTTTAAGATAAAAACAAACTACAAACCCTCAAAATCAAACAAAAGGAAACCAAACCAAAACATCTAATCATCTGAGCTCCAGTCTGAAGATGCAGAGAGAGAAATAGATTCTGTATTGTGTAAACGAAAAAATAGAATGGAATAGTTTAGATCTATTTGAGTATTGAGTATTTGAGTATTGTTTGTTCCTCAGACTTTTGAATGAAGGCCTCTGTCCTTTTAGCTAACCTTAGTAACAACTACTGTTCTGAGTGATTCATTCTTTGATTAAAAATATAAATCTGGAAAATGATGCATGAAATTTCTAATTTCAGAGCTTTTTGCAATTTTAGGGACCATATTTGATTCATATTACAGCTCATTAATTATGTCTCTGAAGGTAGTTTGTGTCTTATGCCAAGCATTCAGGCTGCTACCAAAGAAGTGGCGAGATATTCTGACAAATGGAATTGAGAGTTTACACAAGTCTTAACTGAAGCCTCAGTTTTGACTTAAAGCATGACAAAAGCTATATCCAGTTAATTAGATACAGTGAATAATTGCAGGATTATCATTCTATCCAGCTACAAGCTTTGTTAGGTGTAGCTTCACATCACTCCAAGAAGAGAGGCCTGTTGCCTGCCAACAGCCTCAAGAAGGAATCAAAAAGGGATTAAAATTCATAAGTATCCTTTGAATTACTATTTTTAGGGTGTGTAATCTGTATTGTAACTTCTTTAGCAAAGAGCACTTGAGAAGGTCAAGATCTATTCAGGAAGCATCAGAGCTGAAGTTCTCATGGGACAAAACACAGCAATTATTCCAAAAATATACCTAGTTACAAGAAGCAACTTATTATTATTATTATTATTAT
>WBNO01005293.1:0-23846 GCA_013400575.1 Peucedramus taeniatus | reverse complement strand
ATATTTTCAAGCTCAAGTATGCTGTTCTCCAATGGAAGTTGCTTCTGCTCTTTCTTTCTCAATTTTCAGTTTTTTCTGTCATGAATGTCTTTCTGTCCTCTACAAGTTCTGCCAGAAAATCCATGTTAGTAGTAATGTTATGTTTCACAGCATCCAAATATGTAGTGATTTTACTCACAGAGCCCAGGCTGCTGCTTACAGCTCTGAAAGTTTAAGTTTTTCTTAGCTTTAGTAGGGTACAGACTAATTTCTTAACATTTGAACTTTCTGTTTGAATCACAGAATGGTTATGGAATAATATTTCACCAGGTGACAGGAATGCATTTGCCAGAAGTTGAAGGGCAAGGGTTCAAACACAACCACACAATAGTGTTTTTTGGGTTGCTTTGTTTAGGTTTTTTATTTGTATTTTTGGCCGGTTTTTTGGTTTTTTCAAGCAGTGGTTTCCTTTAGTAGTGGCCTTCACTAAAATAGGCAGTGGTAACCTTTGCTTCATAACACTTCAAACAAGTAAAGTCCAAATTTCTGTCCTGGTTATGGGTTTCTTTTTGTCTATGCCATGTGGAAGAATAAAGTCTACTAGGTCTGTTGCAAAACTGCCTTCAATATCTGCTTTCTTTTTTATTTTAATGCCACTGTAATCTCCAGGTTCTTCTGCTTCCTTCTTTATTATATAGCTGTAAATGTGTTCAACTTATTTTTACTGGGAAATACAGGCTTAAAAGTAAGTTAGCTTGGGTAGAATTCCCACATTTAAATACATGCTGTCTGAGGGATGTGGAAGTGTTTCTGCTAACTTTCATGACAACATATTCACAGGCATGGACAGCAAATAATCATGAGCTGCTCTAGTGTTAATGCAAATACACTCTATTGCCTTTGTGCCTTTCTTATTGGTGGAGATGTGCTGGGTGATCTTTGGCTCTTCTAAGTGGTCTTGGCAACCCTATGAAATACTTTGCTTTAAATAAACCCTATATTTTAATTTAAACATATCACAGATGCATTATAATATTTTAAAATTTTGCCAACCTTAAATGTGAGTTGTGTTTTCTTTAGTAATGATTGGTAGTGGGAACCTCATTATTTTAATAGATAATTTTAATAAAATCATTTTAATGTCATCTGATCATGACATTAAAATGCACCTTGTAGCTATGCTCTTAGATGCATAATCAAATTGATGAAATACTTACTCAAAACAAAAGGAAAAAAATACCAAAGCAAAACCAAACAAAAAATGTTCTAGCAACTCCAAGCCCCACCTTCTGGTCAGACATATTACCACAAATTGTTGTGAAATTAATCATTAATTAACATCCTCATCACTGGCCATCATTAGCTCAATTTCTGTAACATTTCTTAAGCTGAGCTTTACACTTAAAAATTCAAATGGGGTTTTAAGTTTTTTAAGCAATGTTATGCTCCTACCTTACCTTAGACTGCTGGTTTCAATTTCAATAAGTGATTGTATCTTCTTGATTTGTATTTGTTATACTAAAGAATTACTGTATCAATATTAGCATGTGCTACTTATAATAGACTGTAATATTGTTGTGATTAAAATAATGATGCTTGTAAAACAAGCTACAGTCCCTGGATAGATTAACATTTTTATACTGACTTTTCTATTTAGCTGTGTCATTCTTACTTGAAGTCCCCATGAAGGAGGTATTAAATTTCAAGGCAGAACTCACTTGCCGTTTCTTGCCATGATGCAGTCTCATCTGCCTATCTACACTTAATCCTAAAGGTATTTATGGAAGATCGAAAGTTATTCTTTCTGAAGGAGGAATGCTGAATATTGTTCTAACATCAGTGAATTGTTGCTTTGGGAATGAATTGAGAAGTTTCTAAAGTCTTGGCCCTGACATTACTTTAATTACCAGAATTGCTGGTAACCAACTTCTTGCAAAGTCAGCTCAAGCTTCTCCTTTACCTTCTGGGACATTGAAAGATTCTAATACTTTACTGCCTCACTGGTAGTATCTCATGATAGTTAAAACTTCCTCATGGCAAGATCTGAGGTTGGGTTGAGGTGATAGGTTCTTGATCCTAGATTATAAATGTGTTTTGGTGCCCTGGGCATCTTTTAAGAAAGGAAGCCCCAGCAGAGCAAACTTTCTAAGTGTGTTTCATGTCAAGTCTTTAACATTTGTTATATCCACACTATTAAATGCCTACATTTTGGCTAAAACTCCCCTAGCTTTCTCTTAGAGCCCCTGCCAGGACAAACCCCAACACAGTGAGGAAGAGCCAGTAGCTCCTGGCTGAGATGCACCTTCTGAGCTGTACCAGTGAAGTTTCCACTGGGTAGCTGTTATTTCACTAGGAATGAGGAGCCCAGATGCTTTAGTCATCCTGTTATTGGTGCCTAGAGGTGGCAGGAGCTACATTAACCTACAGGAAACACAGGATAGCTGCTGTCAGTTTTTGTCTGGCTGCAGTTGGGAGAATTTCTCTGAAGATGTTAACTTTGCTGTGGAGAACCTTTTACTCTCCCTTGCACTAGCAAGGCTCCAGGGGTGGTGTGGAGCAGTGCTGTTGGCTGCATGCCTTCTCTTTTGAATGATGTTACAAAGCCGTACTCATGGAGTAAATGCCATACTCATTCCTGCAAATCTGACCTTGGCACATTGACATGGCAAGAGATCATCTGAATTGAAAAAAATGTTTGTTCTGAAGTTTTCTATTTTAGAGTCGTGTTGCACCAGCTGCAGTTTATGTAATGCATATGAGTACAGGTAGAATTTCCTTTGGTACGGTCTTGCAAACAGCACACCCAGGCATTTTTTTCTTGACTCAGAAAAGATCATGCTGTGCTTTACCTGCAATTCTAGTTGCATTCCCTTGACAGCAGGCACTGGTTTTCCATGGCAGACATTTGCTGCTGCTTGCTGTCCTCCCTGACTGGGGTGTGTGACACCACCTGCAACCTGTATCCCTCTTGGGGGTGAGGTCCAACATCCGGACTAGGCCAAACACAGTGTTATTTGTAGTCTTGTTGATTCATAATGATGGTGGAGACTAATGCTTGAGACGTTCTCTGTAATGTAATTGCTACATAATAAAAAAAGAAAATATGATTGTTTGCAAGGAGATCTAAAAGGGATGTTCTGTTACTCTGTCTGGGATAAAAGCAGACTGAGTTTGGCAACAAGTCTAGCACTCTGTAGTTTGAAGTAACATCTTTCAGTCTGACATTAACAGTAGTGCTGGAAGTAGGAAGTTGATGCATTGAGAGTTTAGGCATTAGGTTAAGTACTATGCTGGATAACTTAAAGTTATAATTGATTCACACTGTAATTGTCCACCTGGACAACTAGTATTCTCTACCCTAATAGAGAGCTTTGAGCACTCAGCTGTGTGATCTTCCTTCTCAGCTCTGTCTTTTGAGCATTCAAGTGATATGATACAAACTTTTTAATGCAGTGAAGTTCTTGAAAATAATATTGTCCTGAAATGCAGTTGAATTAATGTGTTGTATACTTTTAGAGGCACCTGGACTGAGTGAGGAGTGAAATGAGAAATCAAGGGCTCAGACCATGTTGTATGGGATTTGGAGCCTGCACAGTAGGTCAAAATAATATGATATTATCTCCCTTCATTATTGCTGCATTTATCTTTTCTCTTCACATGCATCAGTATTACACCAAGCTCAACAGATTTATGAAATATAATCTAAAACTTGACAACGTCTATATAGTTAACAACAAACCTTCAATCACTAATTAAATGGTATTTTTGGTGTCTGACTGGTATTTATTTCAAGCACAAGAGTTTCATGTGGTGATTGAGACTGAATTCCATGGTGGTGAGCTAGGGAACACAAATGTAGTCAAATCTTGCCTGCCCTATGCAGACCTGTATCTTGGGTGAGTTCTGCTCACCCAGCACTGCCTCACTGTTGATTACTGCTCAGCTGGTAGCTGCAACAGGGCTTACCCCCAGGTAGTCAGTTAATGAACTTGGTCTAAACTGGGATTCAGTGTCTGTACTAGAAAAATGACTATTCACTAGTATGATTTTGGCACCTCACAACTAGTCTGGTCAAAAATTTGCTGTCTCAACTCAGATCTGAGCTTGGGCAGGGATACTTTCAGCAGGTGTTTAATGAGATTTGGAACCAAAGGAAGTTTTCCAGCATAACTACAGGATTTTTTATGCCAGCTGGCATGTTTAATTTATGTCCCTGGGTATGTTGTATTTGCTACTAAAGGCAAAGCCTTTTCTTGTTAAAGTTCTAACACTTACCTGCTAAAAATAGAGACTTACAGGTCAAAGTGTTTTCAGACTACCTGAGGCTTCACTGAGAGATTAAATTCATCTTTTTGTCAAATTGGATGGCGGGTACATAAAACTTTTCTGTCATCTGGGATGGGGCATATCTTGGGCTGAGGACTGTCAAGTCCCTATATGATTGCCTTTTTTTTCCTGCTCCTACTTCAGAGCATGCAGGATATGTGTTTTTCCACTACACTAAAGCACAGGAAATAACTGATTCTTGAGGAGCCTTGAGATTATATGACCAGAAATGGGTAAAAGATGAACCTTTGGCTCTAAAATTTCTTCTTAGCTACCTAAAGATCCCTTATGCTTTCAAAATCTTGTAGAACTATGCACGTTCTTAAGCCCTTGTTTTTCCATCTTTGGAGATTTTAAGATATCTCGTAGAGTGGCACTGTAGGAACCATCCCTGACTTGTTGGACCTTTATTTCTGAAATTGTTGGTCATAACATTTAGGTGGGTGTTTGAAAAGCCACACAAAGCTGCTGGTGGTACATCCATGGTCAATAGGTCTCTTGAAAAGCAAAGAGCTGCTTGGCAGTCTGAAGGCCAGCAAGCTCTCTGATCCTGCATGGCTAACCAGAGAATTATGGCTTTCTCATCTGAAGGGGGGGTCAAGTGATGATATCCACTTAATATTTTTATTAGCTTTGTGAGAATAGCAATCAGCAACACAAAGCACCTTTGGACTAAAAGGCACACATCCACTGAAGTACCTGATTTTGGTGAAATTTTCTAATATTTTGTTTCTGAAGCTTGAGGGGAGTTTGATTGAATGACTTTTCTTTGTGCAGGTCTTCTGTTCCTTTTGGTTTGGGATTTTTCTTTCTTTTGTTAACATTTCTGACTGTCCACCTCCAAATGACCCAATGAAATGACCCAATTTTTTCAAAGCTACCATGTCACCTATCCTGGCCAGCAGACTAACCTTCACTGCAGTCATATATGAAATTTGGTTGTAGTTTTCAGATAGAATGAATATTCAAAAAGTTTTGGAGATGACTTAAGTGTGTGTCATTGATTAAGTATATTTTATCTTATAGCTGTAATCAGAGCTCTTGTTATTCAATAAAAAAACAGTCTTGATTCAACCTATCTTTAACTCACCCTGTGGTGTTTATGTTGCGTGGTTAAAACATTGGAGTTTTTTCTAGACAGACAAAAAACTGTCATGAAAATAAATGTGTTGATACTTTGATAGAAATATAGTAATCTTGTGATTAAATTATTTAGCTAATGATATGTCATGCCATAAATGTATTTGTACTTGGTACAGTACCCTGCTAATGGAAAATACTTCTAGCACCCCTACAGGTTATATTCCCTGGGGGTTACATTCCCTGGGGAAGTGTTTGCTTCCATAGTTTGAGGGCCTCTGTATTTTTGTTGTCAGGAGAATGTTTTTCTTTAATTGAACTATAAGTTTGTTCTCAGGAGGTATTTATTTTTCAGGTAGCTGCTGGTGCTATTGCAGACTTGAAGAACAGGTTGGCTCGCTCAAAGCCTTATTTATTTTCTTGCATTATATTATTTGATGTAATCAAATAGATCATCCCTATTTACAGACCCTGTCTTCCATAGGTAAAAAATCAACAACCCTATGCAGCTAGAAAATGTCACCCCTGCAAGTCCCAAAAGGTGGCTATTGTCATGCAGATGAAGAATTTACTTGCTAAGTTGCTCATGAAAGAATTTTGCCATTATGACCGTCTTATAGATGAAGATCTTGTAAAGAAATGGTGAGGGTCTCATGTACAACATGAACATAGGTAACAAAAATGCTTTTGCACCCAGAAAGAAGCCTGTAAGACAGTTATTTTGACCCTGCATATAATGTGGGGGTTGCTTGATCTCCAGAAAAACAGCCGAGGCCTCGCTAAGCCCTTGTTTTCTGTATGATGCAGCTGGCATTTTCTGCCTCAGCCTCCCTGCTGTGGCTGCTAAAGGCACAAAGGTGTTTTACTACTGATGAGTGAGGGCGTAGTGATTGACTAGTTTCCTGCCCCTCTTCGCAAGATCTCCTTAGGGTAAGAGAAAAGTGATACTTTTGTATGTTGGATTTAAACACGCAACTATGCTGCAGAAAGGTTAAAAAAATTTTAAAAAAAGTTAGTTTGTGAATTTAAACCTACTAGGATACTTAATACAGGGCATCAGTGAATGCACAGACAGGGTGAGGCAGGAGATGACAAGACAGCATTGGAGGTAGCTGGGTATTCCCTAACCATTTTTCCAGGTGATAGCTATCAAAAAAATGATGTTGTTTTAAAAAGTGATAGCACCTAGCTTTTGTTTCATTTATATAGTGGTGTCTTAAATGAACTGCTCCAAATCTATCTTGGATTTTTATATATAAAGTAGATTTGTCTCTTTTGCTTGAGACTCACCTGTTGTCTTAATTCACTTTTAGGATAGAAATTGGTTTTCCCTTTCCTTTTCTAATGAAATATGGCATTTTCTACTTATATGCTCTTTTGCACCACTAAGTCTCTGACCTCAACCAAGGTGGACATGCTTATTCAGAAATTCATATCGAAATAAAGTATTTTTATATAGAAAAATATGCAGGGCTGGCCCTTGGAAATAAAAATCTCTCAAATCTAACTCTGCCAGTTGGTATAAAATATCTTTGGGGTAGTTTTTCCTCTCTGTTGATGAGAATCTGAAATGGTATGACTGTGTGATGTGCCTCTGGATCTTAGAACAGGACCTTTCTGTAGATGTCCTCAAACTTCACCCATTTGAAATAGAAGCTGAATAACTTGTTGAGATTTTTTTATGTTCCTTTTCAAAAGATGTATTGTTTGTTATTGTGAATCATTCATGCTACAAAAAAAAAGAAATAAAATTATTGTTTATAAGAAATACTAAATAAGGTATCCAATATATTCAAGTTCTGTTAGAACTGCTTATGAGTGGCACCTTATCTGGTATGTGAGAAATGGTTACTCACTTTCTACAGTTTAGAAAGGTTTATTAAACCTTATAAAAAAAATACAACAAAAGACTAAAGAGAGAAAAGATTGCGGTGCTGGGAGCAAAGGATTTTCCCCACCATGTGCTCGCTCAGACAATGGAGGTTTCGCCTTTTAACCCTTTAACCCCTCCCCAAGTTCTGTCCATCCACCCCTTCTTCGCTGTCCAGTGGTGGAGATCCTTTCCTCAAATCCTGATTGGAGGTCAGATGTCATCATAGTGTCAAGCCAGCCCTGCCAGATGGCCCAACTCTGGTTGTCCCTTGATAACCTTGCGAGGGGGTGAAACATAACTATAAATCTATAAAACTTTTCTTAACCTATATGCATGATATTTGTCTTTTAATTGTGAGAGTCAATCATCACATTACTCATCCATCACAGGTACATTTTTTGATTAAGTGAATCACAGCTGTGGATAAATATGAAATCAGTAGTCAAATAGGATAAATAGTCAATCAGTAGTCAGTTATGATATTTTCCTCTGAGTAACATCTTCTGAAATCTCAAATATTGGGATGTAGTTCTATGCGTTGCAAAGTTGTATGAATAGGCTAGTAAAAAATATTTTCCTAGGATAGCTCTTTAGATGATTGAGAGATTTTTTTCAGGATTTTAATGGTTTATTCTTTTTTATGTATACTTTTATTAAATCTAGCGAGCTGCAGAAAAAGCAGTGTTTCAAGCAACTAGCCTGATGGGTTTAATACAAACCATGAAAAGAATAATCAAAACTTTGTCTGCTTTTGTGATGTCATTGGAGTGCCCTATGGGTTGTGGTTATAGCTATTTACAGTAGTCCAAATATTTATATAATGCACAAAGTGAAAGTATAAGGTGTTATACTTATATAATGGTAAAGAATTACAATTTTCTAGGGAAACAACTTTCAAGCTTTCAAGTTTTTTAGGAAAACATGCATAGCACAATATACTAAGGAGAAACATTTGCTCTTTCCTTTGTACTTGTCAGCTGGTCTTAAATGTAGAATAGAACCAAAAGAAGCATCTATAATTGCTATGTTAATTCTTTTCTGTGAACTAGAGTGATTTCCCCATCTTCAGAGTAGTCCAGACATATCTCTGAAAGAGGAGGCAAAACAGTGGTTTTAGCTCCTTAGCTAAAAACACCTGTGGATCTGGTGGGACAGTCAGCATGGCCAGGGAGCAAGGCACAAGTCAGAGGCTCTTGTGAGGTGTTAAATTCACACCTGGTTGGAAGGTAGTTTCACTACCCACCCTGTTGTAATAATCAATAAACAAATGTGTCTAAAAAAGCCCTGCACATTATTCAGTGCATTAGAGCCTTATGGTTTTTAAATTTCCTTTCCTCTTTGTTGTCATGACCTCAAATTGCACGATTAGGCAATTATTTCTGCTCTATCATAGACCAGAAAACAAATTCCAGTAGTGGCAAACAAAATACATTTAAAAAAAAATCCTTTGTAGGTCAGAAGGCAGTAAAAAACAGGACAGCAGTGCAAAGTAGCTCTTACTGGTAGTCCTTGCTTAGGACAGCTGGGCCTTCCATTCACTTTGAACATGTCTTTGATTACTAGAGCTTGCCTTTTGATTTCTGCATTCCCAGACACATCTGAGCCTTGAAAGGTGGTCTTAATACAACCATTTATATACTCTTGAATTCAAATGTCCATTTGAAAATACAGCAATAAAGCAGTGAAGTATATCAATAACTGTGTCAGAAAACTAGGAATTAGATGATTGTTGATGGATAATTACATGATTTTGATGACTTGTTGTATGGAGATTGCCATGTTACTGGTGATTCTTATTTCAAAATATCTATGAACAGGCAGGAATGATAGGCTTTGCATTTAGGAGCAAACAAAAATGTCAGCTGAGTACCTTTGAGTTTTATTGCAGCCTTTTTAGAAAACCAAACTCACTGTCTGAGCTCTTTTTTTCTCTTTGAGGCTCCTGGGATAGAAATCAGGTTGCACCTGTTATGTGGGCAGTGATGTTTGTGATGGTCACTAGTTGATTTGATGGGCATATTCTGAAAGACAGAAGGCACTTTCAGGAATTTTGTGATAGTTTTCAAGCAAAATAGATGAAAAGATGTGCACTGTTGTGGGATTATTTGCCATATTTGTCGACATTGTTAGCTTCGATGAATTTGACTGGGAATTCAAAACAAAACTTGAGCAGACTCAGAATAAATTAGAATAAAATCAAAGACAATACTTGCAGGATGCCCTGTGAGGAAAATCTGTAAACTTTCATACAGTTCTAACTGGCAGAAATCCTGTTCTCATGCTAATATGGCCAATAATGAAGAAATGTGGGAACAAAAATACAGTGAATGTGTTGTACAAGCAGAATTGTGCTGAACCAGGCTGAATAATGGTGTTCTCTATGGGATACCAGCCAGCGCCTTAATGCTTACTGCTGCTGCAAAAGTGCTTGCTAATCCTGCACCAGGAATTGTTTTTCTAAATCATGTTAGGACTTTGATTTCATTGTAATAGATGGAGGCAAGCGGGGGTCTGAGGCTCGGGACAGACAGCGTGTCCCTTTGGAATGAGGGTGCTTTGTAATGTTGTGTCATGCTGGAATTGCAGCTGACAACAGCCTGCACAAGGACCAGTGGCTTGAAGGAAACCCTGTCTAATTCCCGGGCTCTTTTCTCACCTGGGAAATTTGTGTACACCAGACGAGGCTAACAGTGACATTTGGGACTCTCTTGACTTGAATGCCTTTTTAGTTGCAACACAAAAGGGTGACAGTAGTGTTAACACTGTATGAGAGGAAGAAGGAAACAACAGCTAGTCTGGCTGCCAGGATCTTGAATTTCAGGATTTAGCAATGCCATTTTACCCTGCAAGGAATTTCCCTCATAAAGCCTGGTTTTAAACACTGCAGATAGAAATATGTTGGTTTCATAAGTACTTAGATGTCAAGGAGATCTAGCAGAAGATATGCATTTAGAATAGCTTCATTTTTCCCTTAAAATCCACTCTGAATTCTGTTCTATTTTGCTTATCAATAGCTAAATATTGGAATGGTGAAAAGAACAGAATTTTATTTAGCACCAAATATGAAGACCCGTTTGTAGATATATCTTGGTGTAAGAGCAGGGATTTCACAAGGGTGACTAATAAAGAGAAGCCCAAGTGTTCCCCACTGAGATTTTTGTTTTTATGAGATTAGAGAACATTAAAACCCACATAAATATGAACTATCTCTGAAGACAACTGAGGAGTTTTGTAATAATACTGAGTACATGTGGAAATACTTAGGTCTGTGGATAACTTGTAGGAAGTGATCTATCTGCTCAGTGGAAGACAGGGTGGTTCAGGAAACATGACTGCCTGGCAAGCAATGTAGGAAAGGTGTCAGAATCCTTCTCCCATTCCTTTCTTTTATCCACTTTGTTGTTTTTTAATGCCTGGTTCAAGGGAAGGTGATCTTTTGCAAAATTCTCAGCAACCAAGCCCAACCAAGATGGGCAATGATGATCAAGGAGTGATTTCAATCAGTTTCAGAATGTCTGTATAACTTTCTATTAAAAATATGAATCCATCTACAAAGATTATTTTAAGGTAAGTCTCCCTGGAAATAAAGTCATAGGCTTAAAAAATCCTATTTAATTGAAAACCACAGAAGTTAAGCTTTTTTGTTTGTAAGAGATGTTCTTCTGGTTTGAGTAATTCCTGAGTGGCTTTTGTTAGTTTCGGTATAGGCCATTTCTTAAACCACTGTTCATTTCTCATCAACTGTGAATCCTCAGATACCCTTTTATCTGACTTGGGCATGTTTATCTTGTAGGCATAGAATTGTAGGCATAGAATTGTACAGCTAACATTATTATTCATAAATTGCTTTTAACTAAAAGTCTCTGGAAAATCAACACTGAAGTATCTGCCTGTTATGATTATAAGTAAGTTAATAAACATTAATTTGCCTTGCTTCTTAAGAGAACAAAGTGTTACTGCACAACACTTTTATAATCACAGTCTGAAGTCCACAGAACTTCTTCATAAATCAGATTAAAAAATACTTTCTTATAAAGCTAAGTGACCTTATAGATCAATGTTTCCAGATAAGATCCAGCATAAGCTACTCCAAAGACATAGAGCATCAATCTTAGGTGATTCATTTCCTCAGCTACTCCCAATGCAATTTAGGGAATAGACAGTCTCTGCAATAAAAACTTTTCTCAAAAGGCTGAATATTTATACTAAGATGTTCTTAATAAGTAAAAAAATTGCATCATCTCATGTGTAAGAGCTTTGTATAATGCATTTGAAAAAATCAAATAAGAAAATTTAATGAACACGGTGTTTTGGGTTTTTTTTTTAATGAACAATTTCTCTATCAAAAGCAGTGTTTCTCTTTTACTTCAATATGAAAATCATAAGGTAGCCTTCCTGTTGTGGCATCAACTAGTTTTACTAGTCCACATTTTACTTCCTTCGGCTTTCTGGGAGATCCTTATTGTCAAATTTACTGCATGCACATTCACAAGCACGTTTAAGTGTGATGACTGTTACTTGCCTTGGCTGAAGGACCAGGAAGTGTGGTTTGCATTAAAGAACTGGAAGTCAGGAGTGATCACTTTTTTTTTTTTTTTTTAATTTCCAATACTGACTGCCTCTGCTTCCTGGGTGGAAGATAGGGAAAATAGTTCTTTATATGTCAGGAAGTAATTTTAGGAATTTGAATGCAAACTGTTTTGGAAATTTGAACTTAAAACCTAGATCTGTGAAATCCTATGTGGTAATTTCTTTTTATTTTGCAAAAAGGTAGCAGAAGAAATCAGGAAATACTATGTCACTCTTCTGCTTTAAAACACAACAAAATTTGATTTGTGGAAAAAAGTATGGTACCTAAACGAATCACTGTTTGCAGTCTTGAGACTGAAGGTGGGGGTTCAGGAGTAGGGAGTGCTTTGAGTATGGCCCCTTGGAGATGAGCAGATGTGTCAGAAAGGGCAGCAGGAAAAGGTTAGATTTCTTTTGGTCTGTATTTTGGGTCATGTAGGGGAAGCAGACAAAAGTATACATGGCTTAGGAACCAGGGTATAATGACAGGTGGTGGAAAAAAAAGCTGAGCAGGTTAGAGATTAAAAAATAATAATTTAACAAGGTAAATGACATTTTGTTTGGTTTTTTTCCCTCTATAGGCCACTATGTCAGAGCACATCCAGTCACTCACTACTATGGAATCAAACATACAAGGTAGCAGTTGTTATTTACAAAATAGACTTTGCTTCTGAGAAAAGGCTTATTAACCACATTAGAAATAATGAACAAAAGCTGGCAAAGTTCAGCTGATGAGCAGAATTCCAAAACAGGAACTACTCAATAGCAGTGATTTGGTTGAAATGCTAGTATACATTTAAAGCACCAAATAGTGTAATGTTTGTCTCTGGGTAATCTCATTCCTTCTTACTGTGTTCTTTAATTTCCACAACCTAATTCAGAAGCTTCCCAAGTGTAAATTAAGACATAATCTATATTATGGTAGGCAGCTGAGTTAGGGAGTAGTAGAAACCATAGTTAGTCACTACACTGGGCAAAAAAGGTAGCTTATGTCACTCAGCAAAAAGTCAGGTGATGGTTACTTTTGCCTTATAAATGAAATTTTCCTACAGTAGACAGAACAAACTAACAAAAGCTGGTAAATAGTGTGTTTGTGAGAGCAGCTCAGAAAACCTGCACCAAGTGTGGGAAAAATACCAAGAAATGTAGGTGCTGTATAATTTGTTAGGTTTCTTGGAGTTACCCTCTCCAAGTAGCTAAATTGTTATTCTTCAACAATTTAGTATTTAGGTAGCAAACAGTAGATATCCTACCTAGAAATAATACTTTACAACCTTTATATATCTGGACTAAGATTAGACAAAAGATGTGTGACTCAGTTTTTGCTCAAAATAGAGGCTGGTGTAACTCTCCTGACCTGTTCCTCTGTCCTTTGGACAGAAACCAGCCCTGGATTTGGTTGGTTTGGACTTGCTGTGTGTTGACTCTGGGGATGCTCAGAAAGAAAATTAAATGAGAATTTCTGAGGCTTGTGGCTTTTCAGCCATTAAGACTGCAGTTTGGATCATTCTTGTGTTTGAGACTGCTTGTTATCACAAAGTGAAATGACCTTCATGCCTGGGAAATTCCAAACCTTCTTCCACATTGGGCTGTACCAACCCAGTAAGAGCAACAGTTCCCAGTGACTCTCTCAAGTTTGGTTTCCTTGAGTAGCCAGAGTGAAAGTAGGTTTTGGCTTTCTGGAGTTTCAAGAGTAAATTATATATGCATAGCAATTAATGTTTTCTGATAAACAAAATAACCTAAATAAATACTGCTACCGACTCTCAGCTTTTGAAGCTCACCTTCTTGGCTTTCTTTTATTTTCATTTCTCTAGAATCAAGGTAGAATTTCTTTCTATATAGTGAGGTTTTTTGTTTCCTAAGGCAGTCAATGCCATTAGTGTAAAAAAGAATGTGCTTTTTTTTTTTTTATTTTTATAATTTTATTGTTAGCTTGCTTATGACAAGAATAAAAAAATAATCAATATTTGGTAGTGATAATTGCTATGAAGTGCCACCACCAGACAAATGCACTGCAAGGCTTCATGCTAACACGCTGCCTGTCAGTATTAAATGTGTTTACTTTTCAGAATTATTGTCACCTTTAGCTGTCCAGAAGGAAAAAAAATCGCTGTTAGCAGAGATAATTTCCAAGGGCATAACAATTAAGAGGAAGTGATTGTCAGTTTGTTTAAATAGGTTTCAATATATGCTATTTTTTTAATATTAAGTACTTCTCAAGCAAATTAATCCTCTAAAATGCAGCTTTCAGTATTGAGTGTTACTGATTCAATGGTTATTTCCTATGAAGATGATAATAAATTGGGATGCTGGTGAACATGCAATTTAGGGTTTCCAGTACAGAAACAGCTGTTAGCAGAGACTGGTTGTGTACACCGTGTCAGGGAGGGTTTACTGCAGCCCTGGGTTAGCTATTTTGGCATTCCATGATATGCAGCTTAATAGCTGCCCAATATTTAAACAAGGGGAACAGCTTGGATTTCAGGCCCTGAAAGCTCTAACATTCCTTTCTTGCACAGTCCCAGAGGGCCATGTGGTGTCTTTGATTGTGAACAAGTAAACATTAGTCTGATGGCTTGAGCAATTCAGGAGATGAAATGAGACAGAAGCTGTCTCTGCAGGTGGGTTAACAGCTGCTGCCAAGTGCCTTTCTATCTTACTATCTCAGACCAAGCCTCAGAGATGAACCTGAATAATTTCCAGTGTCATATAAAGACTGGCAAGCAGTAGGAGTGATTTGTTCTGATTCTTGTGAAAAAGATTGATGCAGTGTTTGTTTTTGAAGATTTGAAATTGAGAGAGAAAAACCCACTATTTTGGTTCTCCAGTAATTTAAAATCTTAATACAGTTATGCAGATTCCAGCTCTTTTAAAAATCTGGTTGCAAGCAGTAAGCAATTAACCCTCTAAATGCATCTCCCTATAATTCAGCTATCAATTAGTTTTGTCTTAGTGCCTCACAAACTGTTACAAACAAGATGTAGGACAATCTGTTGGAAGCAAGTTGCTTGGAAATGTAATTACCTGACTTATTTGTAGATGAATGTTTTTGACAGAAGCTTTAAGGAGGGAAGAGCAGAATTTCATGTGGAAATAGCGCTGCAAAATTAAAGCCACTTCTCCGACTGCAATGTTTTTCAAATATGAGGACCCTCCTGCTCTGTCCCTGGTTTTATCAGTAGGTTTACCATGTTATTGCCACTGCTGATATATCTTAAACGTGAGTTTCCCACAATGAGCAACAGGGAGAGCAAGAAGAGAAATTATGATATATTAAGTGGAAGACAAAGATTTCTTTGGGAAAGAGAAACTATTCAGTGTTTAGTTGAGCTATCTTCTTTCTTCAAATGTCTCATGGCAAACTGACTTTTCCAGTTCACTTTTGTGCATCTCAGTAATTGAAAGAGGGATGCATTTCCCATCATCTGTACATTGCATGCATCAGCAGGCCATTTCTGTAAGTGCATATCTGTGATGGTAGAAAAAGGTTTGCTTTCTAAAAATCCATAGAACGTAGATCAAATATGTGTCCTCGACGCAACTGCATCCTGAGCTGGGATCTAGCTGGCTTTTATGAGCTAATGAGGGTCACTGTGGGTCAAGACTTAAATGGAAACTTCCAGGAAAAATAAGTGTTGTAGGAAATACTCTTTACTGCATCCATAAGAGGTGCTTCCCTTTGACTCAGTGATACAATATAGCTTGAAAGACACTTATAACAGTTTATGAAGTCTTCCGGTTGGTGTCCAAACAGATCAGTTGCTTTTAGTGTGTGGAACAACAGCTTTGCTCTGGAAGGTCTGGAACAATGTAATGACAGGGCATGTAAATATCTGGTACTTCTAAGGGGCAATGACACAAGCTGGGAAAATAAAAACTCATCTAAACGCTTCAACAACAAACCAGTTTGATGGAAAGATTTTTTTTCTTTCATAATTTACCAATGGTGAATGTATACAATTAAGATGCAAATAGTGGAATATATTCTAAGAAGCTGTAAAGGCCACAACAGCAAATGGATTAAGAGCAACACAGTAACTTCATCAAGAAATTCATTAGTGACAATAAAACATGAGATTTGAAGGCAATCTTCAGACCATGAACAGCTAGTTTGCCAAATCTAGAGAATACACCAGAAGAAGAATCATTCTGTGCATTCCTTACTTCCTAAGCTGGCTTTCCTCAGTGCCAACTCTGAGATAAAATAAATTCGGGGGACGTTTTCCTAACCCCACTCATGCAGCCATTCCTACAACAATATGCACAGACAAAAGAAGGGCTATTTCTAAAGCAGAATGAACTTTGTTTTGTTAGTCCATGGCTTTGAATAAAACAAAGAATTATGAAGAGCTGGGAATTTGTGAACTGGCACTGGAACAAGAGAAATGAAGAAAGCAGAAGAGCAAAACACAGTGTGTCAGGGAAGATTTAAAGGTCTGTCAGTATAACTTTATCTTCATAACGAATCCATTTATACCTGATAAAACTATATGTAATTAACTTCAGTTAACTTTTGTTGTAGAATAGAGGGATTTCTTTTAAGCTTTAGTGAATGCCTTTTTTTTAAATCCCATTGCCGAAATGTTGAGTAATCTCAGTTTATTACTATGGTTTTCTATTAATGCAGCAGAATTACCAGGTGACAAGGACCTGGACCATGACCCAGGTCTCACACTGTAAATGGCATTTAGTCAAATATGAATGCCACTGTGCATCTGAGGAAACAAGGCAATTAAGGAGTGTTTTGTTTTGTTCTTCCTTGGTAATCATACTGAGATTACTTCAATTTCCTGGTACCTTGAGAGAATTGCAGTGGGGAGTATAAGACTTTTCATCATGTTACAGTGTTACCAGGCCAGCATAAATATTGCATATAAACAGACAAAAAAACACCCAAAATTAATTGAATGGAAGACTTGTAGTTTTTTTTGGAAACAATGATTTAATTTTTTTTTTTCATCCTTTGCATTCTAGACTTACACTTCCTCTTGAGAGAGAGATTTTCAAAGTTTAACTCTAAAATTCAAAATAATGCATGCTGAAGTGAAAAACTGAACATGGTGAAGACAGATACTCTGAAATGAAAACCTTGAGATTTAGATAAGTCCAAGAAATTAGGCATGCATGCAGTTTTGTGAAGAGTTCAAGTTCTGAATTATGTGCTGTTGTCAAAAGTTCTGGAATAACTCAATCCTATCTTTAAGCAGTCTTTCGAATTAGTATTCTAATTTTAGCTAAAGGTACAGATTCCTGTTCAAAATAAAATTTTTAGGACTTCTCCCCACCATCTTCAACATGTAAATGAATTAATGAAACAGCTTCTAGTTTTCATACAAATTAATTTTAAGTCACCCATACAATCCCCATGCTAGCCCTGAATTTTGTCTATGGCAACCTCTTCCCAACTCTTGCAACTCCTTATGGGTATTACTATAAATAATTGCACTAAATTGATCGATACCAATAACCCATGCATTAGTAAAGGACTTATGGTCTATAAAGCAAAATTACATTTCCCTGGGCAGTGTTAGGGAGCACACAGAGAGCAGCAGAAGCACTGATCATGTATTTACAAGGCTCTAAGTGCAGAGGGAAGTTTTACACTCAGTCGGCAGGAGCACTCCCTGAGCAGCCCAGCTGAGCTGCTGTGGCTGAAGGATGAGACTGTTTAGCTCCTGGGGAGCAGGGCTGGAAGGGATCTGTACTCTTTAGACTGAAGTAGCTTCCTGGTGCTGATCTGCAGAGGTGAGCCTGGCATAATGGCCTACTCTCCCTCTGCAAGTAAATGCAGTGGTTAATGGCATGGGCATGCACCTCCTGTGTACCTTCCTTTTAGTCATGTGCTGGGAAGCAATACTACCTGCAAAGAGCAACCTTCTGGGGTCTTAATAAATGAAAATGGCATTCTGTTTGCCAAAGTAGTGTTTGATGGTGAACTCTTCTTCCTTCTTCAGAAGATAAATCTCAGCATTTAATTAAGATGATGTTTTGTTGTCCTTTGGGGCTTCCAAATAGGGCTGCTTGGTATCTACTGAGGGAGGTTAAAAAGAAGCTTTCTAAGACAGGTTTTGTATTAAATGAAAAATAAAAACTGGCCTAGAGAACCTCTCTCAAGCAGGCCAGTTTCACTTAACATAGCTTTCTCAATAACATTTAAATAATGATGAAAATATAGGACATAGTGCTGTGGAAGGGGGAAGAAGTGGATAGGATGTTTACCTATAGCTGCTCTGCAGAGTTTTTAATCTATTTTGTCAATTTATATATGCACAAGTGTTGACCTGTACCAGCAGGTGAAATGTGCTGACACAACCCTCTAGCTCTGCCAGCCTAAATTTTCGTAGACCTGTATGTTTTGCTTTGTTTTTCACTCTTTCCACAGCTTCTCCTGTTGCTACATAATTATTGTAAACAAAAAAAATCTTTCTTTTTGAGGAAATTCACACAGTACAGTGGAGAAAGCAGTAGGTAAGGCACAAGGATAATTGTCTTCCTTTTTAACTTTGCCCACTAAGTTGTTAAGTATTTGGCACCTCACAGGTGCCAGAAATATTTGCATAATATTTGAGTGTCTTTTGAGGAAATATAAGTACTTGACATAGGCAAGAAATAATTTAAAATCCAGTGCTTGGANTAATTGAGTTTAATAAATATGATTTTCTGACTTAGATGTATATTTGCTTAGAGATGTATATACACTGTATCAGAGCTATAAAAAGGTTAATTTGGTGCTCTCATGTTAATTTGGTGCCAATTGTGCACATGGTTAATTTGTTGAAATCTGTGTGGGGTTTTTTTAACTCTGATTTTTGATGAAGAGTCAGGACCTCTCAGTGACACATACAGTACTGTTCTCTGTGAACATGAGTACTGAAGCCCTGATAAAAAAGAGGATTTAAACAGAAACATTGCCACAGCAGAGCTAGCTGGAGAAGCTATGAAGTGACACAATTAAGAAGCTAATTTTCTCAGTGGCAGTCAGATGATGGGGTCCTGCAATGGTATCTGTGGAGGAGAGTTAACAGCTGCTGTCCACTGTTTGTGGATGACCATATTAGAGCTGATTCCTCAGGCACTGCTAATTAGTTCATGGAGAAAAACAAAGTGCAGAGGATGGTGATGTTTGTCATACTTGATGCACAGCAGAAAATGTTCAAATCAAAATTTGATGGTGGAACCCCCAAATTTATTTTCTGTGTGTCTGTGTTTGTGCAGTGAGGAAAACTATCCAAACCTCTGAACTAGACGCCTCTTACTGCTTCTGCCATATATAAACCCCAAAATTAATTTGTTTACTGCTACAGGAACAGCAAGAGGTATACAGAAACATCTTGGAGAAAAGCTTTTCATTCCAAGTCTTGTGCATACCAAAAAGAAACCCTAAATAAATTATATGCTAGAAAGGCTTCTTATGTCTCCTGCTGAATTTACATGTCCACGGGTATCATAAAGAATTGCAACTTCAGTATGCATGCTGGATTGTGTATATTACAGTTCATTAACCAGCCCTCAGTCTGACTAATTGTGCCAGATGGTATAATTTCTGTGTGTACTTGACTTGCCACGAGTGTTACTATCTTGATTCTAATATTTGTCTGTAGTAAGTGTGTGTGAGGGGGAAGGGTTTCTAATTCACAAGCACCTTCCCTGAAAAGACCAATTGCAGATGGAAACAATTTAATGAGTTGTGATTCCAGATATATCAACATGAATGTGAACAGTCAGCATTCATCAGGGGAGATACTGAATAAAATTACAACCTTCAGAAAGCTTCTAATCAGCCTTTGAGCATGCTGCTTTGCTGTTGTGGGGAGGTTCATGACCATGCTGAGGGCAGGCAGGAGCAAAAAAGTAATGTTTCAAAGTTTACTTTATTGATGAACCTCTAAAATACATAATTGTATTTTATTTGGTGTTGACACACAGATTTACTCCATCCAATTTTTGCACTCTCCTCTGAGGAGCATTGCTCCTTAACACTTGGGAAATTTGTCCCTTCTTGCTCACCTCCTCTTCCCAAGCAGATATGTGGATAAGTTTTGTCAGGATGAACATGAGATTGCTTTCCTTGGGGACTCAGTACAACATTGTGTGTTCCCTTCAGACTCTTGGGTGAGAAGTGTTTTATTTATGTAAGTAATTTTTCATAACAGATAAACAAGTCAAATCAATCCCAATGAAATTTCTAAGGGCAGTGAGTGGAACCACTTCATTCAGCCTGAATTTCACAAAAGAAGTAAGTTGCAAAACCTGGTAGGGCACTTTTGTTGGCATTATCCCTCCAGTCATCTTCACACATTCAGAGCCTGTGATTTCAGAGGGAAAGAATGATTACTCAAAGGGTTCCTTCTGTAAATATGTTTTGTTCAGGAAAAAAATAATCTGAGCCAGGGAAAAACCCTTAAATGGAGAGAAGGTAATAACAGCAGGACATTCCTCTGTTTCTTCAATCCTCCTTCATGTCTATTTGGCTTATAGAACTTTATATCCTTTTTATGAAATTGCTGTATTTTTATTGTGTAGAATATACTCAACTGTGTGAAATTTGCAGAAATCCAATGTTTTATGCTCTTAGCTTCCTCTATGGGCTGTTTCTTTAAATACATGTCACAGAGTTAAAATATTAGTGTGCAAGGCTTTGAAGCTGAAAAAGTAGAGAATTTTGGAAGCAAAGTTTATACACCTCTGAAGACACTGGAGACACTTAGGATATGTATTCAATAATCATGTTGATAGGCACAAGAAAATGGAAGGGAAAGATCCTGAGCTGTAGTGGGATTGATTTTTAACAGGCACAAATGATCTCTGATTGTGATAATAACATAAACAAATAAATTGCTGTACTACAACTTTTTTTTTTTTTTCCACAAAATCAGAGTTGCAAGACAAAAAGTCTAAAATAGAAGCTAAACTCTTATTTTCCTTTCTGATGCCTAACAGGACTACTTATACCATCAATAACTGCCAGATAAATAGATTTACAAAAGGCATATTAAAAAGCAAATCTTCCTGCAAGCTACTTTAATTTTGTCACGGCACAGCACTTATCTTTTAATTTTAGCGGTAATTAAACCCCTTCTCTAGTGCATCTGAACAGAAACGGCACATTCTTAACAGCTTCTTGAAACATGATGTACTTTTTTTTGGGTAGCAGGCAAGGCTGGATAATTTAATTTATTTTAAAAATGTGTTTTGGACTTGTGTGCTTGGGAGGCTTGTGTGCCTGTTGCTAGGTTTGCCTTTCAGTGCTATGGCAACCGCCGGGAAGCGCGGCGCAGCGGGAGCTGGCGGCCGCGCCGTGCATCCCGGAGGACTCTGTGTCCTTGGGGCTAGCAGACAGACCTACACCCAGGGGTTTGAGGGATGGAATGCTTTAAAGATCCTGCGGCTTCAGACCCACCTGCCAGTCTTGTTCTCATTTTTCCTGGGGGCTGAAACTGGCAGCAGAACCTAAGCAGCAGCTCCTCGGTGGAACAAAACACATGGGCAGAGAGAAAGAGCTGGGCAAGATTTTTTAAGCTCATCGGGAACACGCATAACCTCACCTGTCAGCACCTTGAATTGTCCAAAACTATGTGCAAATGCAACTCATGGTATTTGCATGAGATGCCTTGATAAGTTCCAATATTTATTCCAAATATTAATTACTGGCTTTCTGGCTGATTGAGGTGTTTAATTTTCTGAGTGCAGTCACTTTCTATGAAAAGCTGCGTTCTTGCAAATTGTTGCTTGCAAAATAGGTCTCTGAGCTGTGACGACATCCCTGAGTGAATAAGGGACAGTGAGCTTGAGCACAGAGCTCTGGGATACACTCACTGCCCAGGGAGGCCATCACCCAGCCTCTTTCCAGGCTTCAGTGTTTGCCTTGGACATACTTTAATTTGGGTACCTTGCTCCCTTGGCTTTGAGCTCAAGATTGCATGACCTTATCCTGTTGGTAAACGTTCACATGCATACCATTCCCAAAGGAAATGCGGTTTTACCCCTGCTGCAAAAGGGTAAAAGGTCTGCTCTGGTCCCCATACTTACCTCTGCCTGGCAGCTGAACCCCTGCAGGGCTTTCCTCTGCCTCTCTCTGATGTCACCCCAAGGTGCAGTCACCCCAAGGTCTAGCCTGGCTGGAATGGGACACATAGCCAGTGGCTGCTCCAGGGAAAGGATTGCAAGATGTGGGGCAAGGGGTGTTAAACACCCCTTACAGTCCCTCTGTCTGAGGAGGTTTTTAATTTAGAGGCAGTAATTCTTGGCTGAGTATGGATGATTGCATTGCATTAAGAGTGCTTGTTGCTCTTCATTTTTTGCTTTTGTGTGTGATTTTAGAAGGTAAGGACCAGAAAGGGATTTGTTACTATTTTGGGTGTGTTTGTTTTTAAAATGTGTATCACCAAGGTTTTCAAAGTCCAAGATAATGCAAGCACTGGCTTCTGTGATGTTTGTTTTCACTTGGAAGTAAACATGGATTTTTTTCCTTATTTAAGATACGTGTCTGTTGGGGTTTGATATTGGCCAAACACCATGAAAGTAGGCACCAGGCACCCATGAAAGCCATTTGCTCACCCTTTCTTGCTCTCAGCTGGGCAGAGAAGAGGGTAAAAAAATTTACAAAGAGCTCATGAGTTGAGATGAGAACCAGGAAAAACATATTCTAAGGGCAAAACAGGTTCAAATTTAAAGGTATAAAGTAAATTTATTATTAACAGAGCCAGAGGAGGATAATGAGAAATAAAATAAGCTTTTAAAACACCTTTTCTTCCCCCAGCCTCTCTCTCTTTCCTGCTGACAGTGCAGGGAGATAGAGCACGGGATTTTGGTTTTGGTCAATTTGTCACCCAAGATTTTTTCCTGTTCGCGCAGGGAGAGGAAGCTTTCCTCTGCTATGCCATGGGGTCCCTCCCATGGGAGACAGTTCTCTGTGAACTTCTCCAGCATGGCTCTTATTTCTTGAGCAGAAGTCCTGCCAAAACTGCTGCAATGTGAGTCCTTCCCATGGGCAAACAGTCATCCCAAAACTGATGTGTCGTGGGGTCAGTTGTCCATGGGATGCGGTCCTCTAAGGATAGGCTGCTTTAGTTTGGCAGCAAGAGCCCTCTTTCTCTATCTCTGGAAGCAAGTGCCTTCTCTCTCCATTCAGGTCTCCCACTGAATCAAAGCTTTCTCTGGCATCAACCTGCTCCAGAGTGAGCACTTCTCCCATGGGCTGCAAGTGGATCTCTGCATCCCTCGTGGACCTCATGGGCTGCAGAGGGACAGTTTGTTTCACCATAGTCCTCACCACGGCCTACAGAGGAATCTCAGCTCTGACACTTGGAGCACCTCCTCCCCATCTTTTTCCACTGACCTTAGTGCTGCCATGTCCTCACATGCCCTCACTTCCTCCTCTTCTCTTACTAGAAGAAAAACTGCAGCTGGTAGGTATCATTGTCAACAAGTTCCACTAATTTAAAGGTTCTTGCAAGATTCCACAGCTCTGAGAAGCTGATCTCATTTATGTTCCCCGTCGGGCAGTTGCTCCCCATGTTTTACCCTTGCCCATGCTGCCCATGCGGGCGGTGGCAGTCACCGCGGCACTGGCGCTGTTTAACTCCTCTCTCAGTGCGGGGCGCTGGGAAGTGAAGCTGCCGTCGCCATCCCTGCCCTTCTGCCCACAGTGGCTATCTAGGGGTAGCCAGGCAGGCAAGGCTCTNCCATCAGGGATTGGCTCTGCCAGACATGGTGGAAGCTTCTAGCAGCTTCTCACCGAAGCTACTCCTGTGGTCCTCCCCCGCTACCAAAAAATCAGGCCATGCCAAATCAACACTATGTCTCTATGTAGAGGAGGTTTCAAATAGCCGCTGCAGTAATTTGATTTGAAGCTTTCCAGTTACTCAGTATTACTTTTGTTCATAAACTAAAATAAATCAAAATTCATTTTACCACCTATGTGTAAACTACTAGATTTATATTTTCTAGTATTTTTCTAGATATTAGTTCATAGTTTAACTTAATTTCTGAAAAACTTGCCAAACGTGAGTGGCTT
>WBNO01005292.1:66102-114405 GCA_013400575.1 Peucedramus taeniatus | reverse complement strand
GCTAGTGCTCAGGAGAAATAATCTACTTTACAAGAATGAAATCCAAAGGAAAGAGAGGTAAACAATATTTTATTCAGCAGTGTTTGAGAGAAGGATATGTGAATAGGAAGTCCAGAAGATGCATTTGAGATTTTCTTTTGGTCAAAAATTTTTGTGAGAAATTTTAAGATCTGGAAAAGGGCCGTGAAGAAATTTTCCTGAAAAACAAGACCCATAAAAAACTACTCGACATATACCTTAGAATGTCTCTTCAATAAGAGGAAACAAGCAGTAAAGTTTTCACAGAAGGTTGTGGAGAAGAGGAGATCCATCCGTAGAAATGTAGGCATAGTAGCAACTCAGGGACTCAACATTTTCCATCTAATCATGGTTTCTGGCAAGTCTGTCATTATGAGACCTCCAGGGAGCCCAGATGGGTGCATTGTACTGCATGGTTCTGTCTGTGTGTGCAGGACAGGTTAGAATATCAGACCTTGTGCCAAATATACTTCTGTATTTATGTGTCAAGATGCATATTCATATACATCTGCAGACTGCTGAATGCCTCACACTTCTCCTGGCGTGTCCTTCAATCCAAGTGTTTTACAATTCACCAGAGAGTGTATTTATATTTTCTATACATGTTATTCCCTTACATGGTGTTGTGGTACATCTAAGACAGTAGTTGGTGTGTTCTGTCTCTGAATAACATTTGTCTGCCTCAGAAGATTCAGGTAAGTCCTTCTGCCTGCTCACTGAGGCCCTAATCTTAGAAGCTGTGCCAGACAAACAAATGGCACCCCATTAGTGCCCTAGAGATCGTGAGGGCTTGATACCAAAACTCCTGCTTGAATGCATTCTTAAAGGTGTGGTGATATGACAGAAGAAGTAATTTCTAGGTGCTTGGTCACAGCCCGATGAAAGAACGCGGCCAGAGAAAATTTTTTCACCTTGGTTGGTTTTAAAGTGACAAATGTGGGAGGAATCCTTTTCATCAGATTTATTTCCTGTTTTTCAGAAATGCCTGCACAATTTGGTGTCTTTAATTTACTCCTTCAGGCACAGCAGGTGTACAGGAAAGAGCTTAAGACATAAAGCATCCTTATTAATGGGTACAAGTTAGCACTGTCCCACTCATAGCTGGTACAAATACAGTTGTTGCTAATCTGTGGGCTGCAGATCCCTTTATTTTCTGCTGACCTTGCTTGCTGAGGATGAGCAAGGACATTTGTCATCATTTACAGATTATATATTCCCACATCCTTATATGACCATGTAAAAGGAAGATTTGTGCCAGCAATAATAATCAAGATAACATCATGTGTATAATGGCCAATATACTTGGGTATCACCAGTTTTGTCCTTGCAGTACGGCTGTGTGGATCTCCAGCCCTCCTCACATTCTCAAAAGAGGTTAGCAAGTGTAGTTTGCTGCAGTCTTTCCTGTTGAGAATGTGCTCTTTGTATCACACCCTATCCATGGGATAGAATTTCTAGGGTCTCTTGATCTTCAGTATATATTGTGCACTTAGTTCAGCTTTACAAAGTATTCTTCTAGTTGTCTTGTTTTTCAGTTTGAAAAGAAATCTTTAAAAATGTAACCTCGAATGCTTCATAGTCCTTTATCTACAGATATGGAACACATACAGCAGCACTTTCTAAAAGTTACTTTACTTTTAAAAATGTCTGTATTGATTGCCTTGGGTTTCAAGCTATTGCATGCATTTCATAGACCACGGAATGATGTAATTAATATCCCTTTCCTCCCATATGTTTTTATGACTGTGTTCCCATACACATTTGCTAATGGAAATGGACTTCACATGGATGGTATGGCAACCATCAGTAAGGAATTAAACCGGAGTTGTTCCAATCAAAACTACACACCTGGAACAATTGATTGGTGAGTTCCTAAGTTAAAACAGCAACCCAAAAGTCCACAGAATGGTGGGAAGGGAACACAGGAAGACAAATCCATTTCCATCTGGAATGGTGGCATTTAAATATGTAGTAGGGATGTTTCTATAAATCTCTAGCCATTACTTATATTTCTGAATGTTCAAACTGCATGTAGTATTTTAATTATTTCTCTCGATTGCAAAGTGAACTGCTGGACTGGATGCTGGTGTGAGATCTGGGTTCCATCAATGCTGATACCTTGCAGAAATAAAAAAGAATGCCCTTAATTTTAAAAAGAAAAACAATTCTGAACAGCAGTAAATGATTAACAGGAAATTATTGTGCCATTGAGAGTGTCCCATTCCAGTGGTGCTGTACCAAGTGCCTATTAGCATTGATAGGATTCTTCCAAGATATGACAGCCCCTAAGAGTTAGATAGCATTTATATCATTATACAGATAGCAAAATGTTCACACAAAAGGATTGTCAGTTTCCCACAGGAACCTAATGATTTGCTGTGGATTAGACATACAAGACATGTCAATACTCAGTAGATAACTACTGATTTAAAGTTTTTATTACTGAGAATTTTTTTTCAATAAGTCTGCTCTAATTTCCATTCACATGTACAACTTTTTTTGTTTGAAACACCAGATTATGATTAATTTCATATTTATTTCCTTACTGTAATGAACAGGTCTCCCATTATTTGGGTGAATCGAAGCTTACCTTTATGGGGATTACAGGTAATATGTAAATGACAAATTCAATTATTTCCATGTAACCACTGCAGATGAAATTGATTTACAGAACTGTAGCAGTGTTAAAGGATACTTGGAAAAGTTGGTGTCAGCAAAGAAATCTTGAACACCAAGTACAGCAAAAGCATAAAGATCAGCTGACCTGTACTGATTCTCTCTGTGAAATGTGGTTTTCCACTAAGAAAAAAACTTACTACTTAAACTTCCAGATAGGTTATACCATTATATTCTCTCACCATGACTGGTGCAATGCCAGTGATTGTACCTCTATGTAATACACAATTTTCTAAGAGAAGAAGTCCTTGAAAATACCTGTAGAATATGCACAATTTGAATAATTTTTGACCCAGTGTTGAGATTACTTTATTAAATTTAATTTAAAAATACTGAGATATTTATTTGTCTATGCATACAGTCTTTTCCTAATATGTCTATTTGGTATGGGTAGGAATTTATTTGAAAATAAAGCCTGAGTTTACCCAAAACCAATAATTATGTGGAGAAGCTGATATATTTTGACTGCCTATTTTAATAATTTTGTATATTTTAATTATTTCCCAAATCATAGCATCTTTTTTTACTTCTAGATAAAGACACTGTACACCCTTCAGAGTTTTCAGCTGTAGGGAGCATTAATTTAAAATTTAAAATCCTGAGGCTTGACCTCTATCAGGTTCCAGCCTGATAGAATCCATCTTGATGGAATATCCCCATGATGCACATTAAAATACAAATACTTGCTGTGCAAAGAACTTAAGTAAATTCTAAGTATCTATAAAGATTTAAGTATTTTGTTTTACATTTTGGTATTTGACTGTTTAAATATTTTAAACTATTTAATACATGCACTAACTACATAATCTAAATGAAGGCTGGTGAATTGAGCTCAGCTGCATTTAAATCTTAAAATCAATAATTATTCATCTGTATAATTTTTTCTGCTTTCAACTTTCTGCATTATACACAGTAAGAAAAACATTTGCTATTCCCCACATTCATAACATCTTCACAAGAAAGTAAAGAGCTGGCTGAGTTTGCTTATTTACAGCTTCCTTCTCTCTCTCTCTGTCATGTGGGAAGATTTTGGTACTGTTTAGGAATAAATGAATCTCAGAAAAATAACAATATCTAAGCTTCAAGCAAAATGCTCTTAGCTGAGAGGATTAATGGAAGAGCTGTTTTATGTAATCTTTTATTTTCATTGTGATGTTAATATCTATTCTCTAGAAGCTGATATTAATACACATAATTTTCCACTTCACTTAAGGTGTCTGTGGCCGTAATAAGTCTCTTTGAAACTCTGTTGCTAAGTTATCTAAGCTACAAGGTAAGTACTCTTTGTTACTTTTAGGCAGAATTCATTAAAAAATAATGAGTTAATTGTCTCAATATAAAGTTTATGTACCTGTGCCCATGCTGGTGTACAAGCAGGGAGTTGAGAAAAACACTCTTTTTGAGGATGTAATGTTGTCACACAGGCAACCCTGTTTCCCAAATTTATAAGGAAACTCTCATATCTAAAGAGTGGAAGTCAGCAATTAAATGCTCATTATTTTCCATTGTAATTTGAAAACGCATTCTCAAAAGTGACCTTGATTTTTGGACACTGAGTTTTAAGTTGTGCAGTTTTGTCTGTCCATAATGTATTGGACACAATTGTCATTGATTTCAAAGCTGTAGCTGCTCAATACATATAATTCAAGGTTTAGCCCTCTAAAACTGTGCCCAGAAAAACTAGGCCAAGACAGTACTAAAAAAAAAAAAAGGATACCTACATACTTGTGTTATTCAGCTGTGTGATGCTATTGGAATATCTTTTGAAATCATTTGATGTGAATACAATGTATTTTTGTATTTGGATTCTCCTTTAAACATTAATTTTTTCTAATATAATTATTCCATTTTCTTCATTCCATTTTGTTCTGCTCCATCTCTGCATTTTTAGTATCTTTAGGAGAAAAATACTAATAGCATTTGAAATCATTTACCAAAGAAAATATGAAAATGTTTTGTTTCTGAAGCTGAAAATATCCTGGGGGATAATATTTTTTTTATATTATATTTTGTATTACTGTCACTCAGTAGCTATCAGAGCCACTCCTGAATTTAGAGACTTGTATTTCAGTGTGCTTACCAACTGATTATGGCATAAATGTTTTCCTTAGTGCCCAATAATGCTAAGAGGCTTGCAGTTGTCTGCTGACTAAAAATTATTCTTCTTAATTCTTGGAGTATATATTAATTAAGGGTTGGGGGTTACAAGTGCAAATCAGTTATGGGCAGAAATGGTCCAAAATTTCTATCCTGGTGGCAAAACAGTAAAGGGCAATCACAGTTTGTGCTGTTCCTGAGTTTATTGGGCAGCATTTTATTCTCATCCATTCTGCTTGTGATTTGTATCAGTTTCAGTGGGTACAAAAGATGAATTCTTGGCAAATCAGCTTCCATGACAAGTTACTCATCAGTGTGTGATGGATGGAGAACTCCACTACCGTGATTTGCTGCACACACCTGTCACAGAAGTTGAGGCAATTTTGTGATTCCACTCCCCTTAAGAGAAAGAACTAAAGGATTAATCTGAGGAACAACAAAATTTGTCAGTCACATCAATCCACTTGATGCAAACACCTCCTTTCCTCTGGTCCTGTTTTCCTAGTTTTATTTACACAATTTCCTTGAAGCTAAGAATGGTGTTATTTCACTCACTGTAAGGCTTTTCTGCACAGCCAAGGTGACCAAAGGTGCCTTGGTTCATGTAAATCTGTGGCAGATTACTTAGTTTATGGAAACATTTTCAAAGCTTTCAAAATTTAGGTAACTAACTTCTACAAGTCAGAGAATTAGCAAGCGAGAAAACAAGGAAAGATGATTGTGTTTGCATTAGAGTGCACACTAGGATTTCACAAATAACGTGTAAAATGAATAAAGCAGTCATTTGAGAGAATACTCCAAGAGATCTACCTTCCGGATATCTGGTCCATGACATATGAGAAATTATTCAACATGCAGAGTAGTGAGGGCAGAGTAGTATATCATGCTACTATGATACAGTGAATTTGCATTTTTTATAACTTTTAAATGAAGAGGAATGCAAAGGATGTAGCACAGTGTTGTGATGCTGATCACTTGGAGCCAGGAATAGAAGGTTTACAATCTGTATTCTCACAGCCTAAAGTATTACGTGAGGGTTTGTCCTTGGCCAGAATTCTGAAAGATGTCTACCTCAAAAATCTCCATTGTCAAAAGTTGCCACAGACATCTGGCAATCCTGCCTATGCCTGGTGCTCAGGTACTCTCAGGGCTTTGAGCAGCACCATACATTCTCAGTGCAAAAGGCAGTTTTGCAGAACTCATGATGCATTTATGCATTTCCATGTGGAAGCCAGAATCCTACAGCTGCACACATCCCTAATTACCTGGAGCCCATCCATACTGGCACTTTGCCTGCACAAGTAAATTATGTGACATTTCTTCTCTGTAATGCAGAGGAGGAAACTCCTAACGTTAAAAATGAGGAAATTTGTAAAATCACAAAATGGTTCAGTTTGAAAAATCAGATTTGATTTTGATTTTACTCTTCATACAAAACCCTCTCAGTTTACAGCCTCACGATTTCATTTGAATATCTGACTCCCACCAGTTGCAATTACCTGGGAAACAATAATCCCTGCCCCTGAGGTATAGTGGCTTCCAGATGTGAAGAGTTAAAAATGGAGAAAGAGTTATATATGATATGGAGGTTGTATTTAATTTTCAGTGGCTGTATCAGGTGGTTATTTTTTTAGGGAAGATGAACATGTCATTGCAACTGAAACTATAATGCTCTACTGCAAATTCTTGTAATACTGCCATGGTATGTGCTACACTATTATTGCATTACCTATGATGGAGTTTTGCTACACAGCATTAGTAAAGCTGTAAGTCACTGAAGTTCAACTACCTTCCTTTTTTAATATGTGGATTTTCATCTCAACATTTAATCATTTGCAGCCACTGCACAGATTTGGAAAAAACAGTAGAATTATCCCCATCCTGTTGCTAGCAGTAAGCAAATTAAAAGACCAATGCCACTTCACTGAAATATGTGGGAAGACCTCTCATATAATGGAAGCAAGATCAAGTTCCAAAAAACCCTGAAGTGTTCTGAAGTGTTGGTGGCAGAAACAAAGAACTTCATATTGTAGTCCTAATTCAAATATTAAACACTTGATTTCTTCCTTACTTCCCTCTCCAAAACAGTTGGGAAAGAAAAAATACAAAGTAAAGATAAATGATAAATGCAAAGGATGAAAGGAAGGAGATTTAAAAGTATGTATCTTTTACTTGGGAAGTACATTATGATAAACTGTAGGAAAAAGGATCCAGAGTGATCTGTATTCCATATTCACATTTGTCACATATGTTTAAATCTGAGATGAATGATGTTCCTGAATTTCAGGTGTGGGAGAGACTCCCTGTGTTTCATTGGGATATCACGTGTATTTCTCATCAGAAATTTGTTTGTAAGCTGACTGTGACATTGTGGGGTTTTTTTCCTTTTCTTTGAAGGGAAATATCTGGGAACAAATTCTGAGAATACCCTTTCTCCTGGAAATAATTAATGCTGTCCCTTTCATCATCACGGTAAACATATTTGAATTAATACATTTGCACATTGCATTTTTATAGCTGCACAAACACTCGTACTTTTTTAAAAATAAATTTTATTCTAATGTGGATGATGAGTTTGTGCCTATGGGAACAGAAATTTGCCAACAATAAGAAGATAGTTTGCTACTGGAGTGAAATCATACACTTTCCACTTCCATGGGCACAAACAAAACCAAAACCCTCTAACTCCAACTACAGCACAATCAGTAAAATAAACCAGCTGGTTGTAGAAATGTAAGACTCATGTCTGCAGTGAAAACTGACTGTGTTCCTATTTTATCTAATTATCTTGCATGTGGTTAATCACAAAGGAAGACAAAAATGTTATTTAAAGCCAAATCTCACGCTAGAAACACATTAATAGTAAGTATTTTTCCCAAGTGTTTCATTGCTGCTTGAATAGTAAAGCTCTATTCCTCATCAGAAAAGCTTCTAATGAATTTGTTAATTCTTCTTGCAGATTTTCTGGCCAGTCCTAAGAAACCTGTTTATTCCGGTATTTTTAAATTGCTGGCTGGCAAAGCATGCTTTAGAAAATATGATTGTAAGTATACAAAGGAAATAAATATTCTGGAGTTGTGGGTTTTTTTGTATGTTGTCTTTAGTGGGATTTTGGCAGTAGAGTCCAACCCTAATAGGAAGCTAACCAGATCTGTATTTAGATTATCCAAATGGTCAAGCATTACTAAACTGCTTTCTGCATCAAAATTAGAAAAAAGTAAGACATGAAATGAAATCTCAATTAGTGTAAATTGTTACTCTGCCAATAAAGGAAATGGCAGTGGATGGTTCTTTTGCTACTCTGCCATTCATACACAATTGCAGGGAACTCAACTGTTAGGCCATAATTGAGTCTTGCAGCCTGTAATTTGTAAGCTAGACATGAGCAGACCTCAAGGCAGCTTGCAATAGGATCAGAATTGTGCTGGGATGGACAAAGAACTACTTAAATAATCACAGAATCCCAGCTGGCGTTTCTGCACTTTCTATATTATCAGCAAACTCATAAGTGCATTTGGGTGACTGCATTGCTATCAGGGTACTGCATAATTCCTCTATAGGAACAGATCCTGACTTACTGGTTCAAACCCAAAAATAACACCTATTTTCCATTACTACAGAATGATCTTCACCGAGCCATCCAGCGCACACAGTCTGCAATGTTTAACCAGGTCCTCATTTTAATATCGACCTTATTATGTCTCATCTTCACTTGGTAAGTGGCCAGATCCCCTCTGTTTTTATTATGCATGTTGGCTTGCCTGGTGGAAACCATGCACTGAAATAAGAAGGGTGAAACACTTGAGTGAAAGTGTTAACTGGCACCTGTACTACTCCGGTGTGGATGCACTGGGTTTGGAAACACTATGTGCATGCATGGGAAAAGGAATCCTTCTCACTCTAAGGAAGGAAATACAGATGATGCAAAAACACAGGATAAAGCAGGGGGAACTTTACATATGTACCAAGAGTGAAACCTCAGCAGAGAAGTCACTCACATGTGAAGAGTACCAACAGAAATATATTGACCCGCACCAAGGTCACCTTCGTCTGTATGCTGGGACAGAGAAGAATGTGGAGTATCTCAGCCTTAAGACTTTGACCAGGTCAGGCTCCCCTAAGGATTACAGGGGATAGCTGTAAATAATCCCGATTACAGACAGTGTAGAATGTGTTAATCTAGATGGTAGGATGGTAGGTTCAAACAAGCAAAATGTATTACTCTGAAGAATGTTTTGCTGCAAGACCTGAAAAACTTGAATTTACATCCACAGGAAACCCCACTTGATTGGCCCGTGTTTATATTGTGCCAGAACAATATGGTGTTAGCCAGGGCTGGAGGCAGATGAAGGAGACTACATGATTAGTCTGGCTATACAGTAGCTCTGTAGCTTACTTAACATATTGAACTTTCTCATCAATGGTGCCTAAGAATAGAGAATCATACTCAGGGGGAATACAGGGCCATGTACAGTGTGATACAAGTTGGTGTACTAGAGAACAGTGAAGGGAGAAGATGGTTCTGTGTGGAAAGGCTAAATCACCTGTGTTTGTTTTGCCAGACAAAATGCCTTTAGGTCAGCACATTGATAAGGTTTGGTGTGTCATTTTTGAGACAGTAATTAGATTTTCTCTTGCTTTATTTCGCTAGCTTGCTTTTCTGATAGTCACTGTTATGTGCTACCTAACCCTTTTGGTAATAAGTGTAACATAGCACATGGCTTTTTAGAAGAGGAGTTTGCTCTAGCCAGGCTAAATGAATGGTCCAATTTTACCCTTTGTCTTAGGGCCACACACCTGCCTAATAACAAATGCTGCCTGTTCCAGACAATAATGAATTTTTGTGATATTTAATCTCTTATTGAACATTATGTAATTTTATACGCATAAGGACATGGACATTTTTAATTTAAGGTTTTAGTTTTTTACAATACAACCTACTGAGGTGCTACTGAGTAAATATTCCTTCACCTTTTTTACCTACCTACTTCAATATTTTACTGAAATGTTGCACAAATTATGTGTCCTGCTCAACAGCAGGCATTGTGGTAACTGACAGCAAAACATGCAGGAAGTGGCAAGCTCACCTGTAATTATGGCTGGGCTCAACAGCTGCAGATACTACTTCATTATAGTTCATTATTTACTGACCTAAGACTGACCCTGCTAGACTTGAAAATAAGCTAAATAAGATGAAGACACCCAGTAATGCAGTAACTAAGAAAACAAAGCACTTTTTGACTGAGAATAGCAGTTCAAACATCTGCAGCGTCTCTAAGAGTGGAGTTATGTTCAAGTGATTGTTACTCTTGTCTATGTGAACACACATAATGGCATTTTTACACATTCTTTATTTATACTACTGATTATATATTTAAAATATCCCAAAAAACCTCTATAAACAGTCCAAATCAATTAATTTAGTGTCTTTGATTATGTTACATCTGTGGCGAATTCGAGAGAGTGTTTAATTTTATAGACATCATTTAGAGCTTATGTGAGTTCCTTCCTGCTGAAGGAGGACCCAGGTCCATTGCTGGAACCTGTCCACTTAGGAGTGCCTTTCACCAGACTGATCTTTCATGTTTTCTGCAAAGGCAAGCAGTACCCAGGTCAGTACCCCCAAACACGTTTGGGAGCCAGCAGTTGCACAACACACAAAACCTTTCAGTCATCACCAGTCTGTTTTCATAAGCATGCTTTGGTTCCACTTAGAAACACTTCCCTGCTCCATGTAGTACCATGGCTTCAGGAAAGCAAAATTACTAAGCCTGGATTAGTAGCTTGACTACAGTGTCTTGAGTTGCAGAGCACTTTCCCTTTAGAGGATGAGGGCCATGCTCATGGTGTGCTTTTGGCACCACTGATAGCTGCCTCCATCGAGCCTCCCTCCCTGCTGACACTCAGGCCCTGGGTGGATTCAACTGAAACCCCACAGCCCCCCTAGCTCCTGGTTGCCAGGCTTGTGCCATCTGCTGCAAGAGCAACATCAGCACTTGTGAAGCCAATATAGCTTTAAAACACAGGGTTTTCTGTTCAAAGCCACCTTTTTTTGGCAGACACATAGACAGAGATGGAATGGAGCTTTTTATGGGAATTACGTGATTTTATAAGATGGTATGAAGCCCAGAAAGATTCCTCATTGGCTTTGTTCCTGTCTGCATATAATAAGAATTTTCAAAATAACTTTACCACAACTAGCAGGAAACCCTCAGAAAATGCATTTCACCTCGTGCATCATCTGTAAAGCCATCATTTACATCTCCACATCAGAATCTCAAAGTGGTGGTTACACAGGCACATGCCAGCTTATGTCTTACAACTCAGGTCGAAGCTTTCCAATGAAAAGTAAAAAAAATAAGTTATCTGAGGTTACAACTGATTGGCTAATCTCACAATTTTTAGATACCATTGTTCAGGCTGTCCTTTGCAGTCAGAGTATAGTAGAAAAAGGCTCCTTCTGTGATTCTGTATACAGATGACAATTTTCAATGTTATTACAGAACAAACAGTAATCACAACAAAATTTATGCTCTACTCTACCTTTTGATATTTGGTGATAATTGTTTATGGATGTGGGGGTGGAACTCATTTGCAGGTCAGTAAATCTATAAGACCTTTTTCACATATCTGTAATTTATAGATTATATACAAGGTTTGTTTTTTTCCTCATTTTTCCTGACTTCAAGGATAGATTAGGCTGTCCAGTGATTTTTCTTTCTTTAAACATCACAGTGGCCTTGTAACCAGAGCAATTTTACATCTACCAAAACATGAATGCTCCAGTATGACAGCAGACTGTTCAGCAGTTACTATTGAGAGTTCTAGTGAGAATTATAGACCTAGTCATAATATGTGTTGTGTCATTAAGCTAATGGATGTTTGCACTTGTTTGTCAAATGGAATACTAATTACTTCTGTAAACTGTACAAGAAGACAAATAACAGTGAATGAGTATTTCAGGCATCTTTCTGTGACACAGTGAATCATCTATTAAAAGTTATTTTGAATTTTAAAGCAGTGTTAGTCATATATCACCAGTATAGAGTGATTAGCTTTGTGAAGGAGGTGGCTACAGATTCTTTGAGATGGACAGTTATTTTTTTCATAGTCAAACCTGCACAAACTTTGCTTATCCTTTCATCAAAGCTCACTGAGGTCAGCCTTAACATTTTTTACAGCTTCAGTGCTTTCAGCATCAGAAAATAAGGATGTTTCCATGCAGTAACTTACAGAATACCTGTAGAGTGCCATTACGTAGCCTCAATGGCAATTAGCCACTCTCAGTTCTCATCCAGAGGAAGCAGTAGGAATAAGTTGCTTGAAAGGGTGAAGACAAATCCCAACAATGATCCAATCCAAACAAGACAAGTCAAGACTTTATGATTTGGAACAATGTGTCAGAGAAGAAAAACCACCCAACCAAGAAAGGATTAATCACAGAAGATTTCAGAGAGAAGAAGGTATCTCAGTGCTCCAGTTCACTTTATTATCAATAAGTAGATATAAACACCTCAGAAGGTGATCTGAAGGGAGCTAAATCACCCCATGGAGGTCTTGACTTTACCTTTCTGTGTTGATTTTGACAGGAGCCTACAATGGTAGTTATCCAAGAAAGATGCCTAGCCTTAAGTAGGATGAAAAGTGTTGGTGGGTTACGTAATGTAAAATAAAATGTGGAGTTTTGGGTCTGCAGTTCTTTCTGTGATATTACGTTCTGTTGTACAGCAGTCTCAGTGTTCAGGACCAGTCTCAGTTTGAGAGAGATTTTCTGCATATCAGGACAGCACTAGATAAGACTGTGCTTCTGTCTTTCAGAATACAATTATTCTAAAGTAAAGTATGTGAAGTTAGAGAAGCTAACAGAATAAACAAGAGTTTCAGAATATAAATACCAGAATATTATACAACATTAATTGAAAGTTCTAAATAACTGTAACTAATACAAAATAAATTATTCAGCTATTACAAGAATCCCACAAAGCACTGAAGTAATAGCAGTGGTACTTTTCTTTCTCTGAAACAAAGCAGATCTGTCAGGAACCCGTATGTTTCAAACAGGGGATCTCTGTTTTCAGTTTTGAAGTATTCCTGTGCAGCACTCTCCAAACATCAGCAAGTAGATCTAGAAGTAGGGCAGTGGCACATGCAGTACCTTCCACATCCACTGAACCAACTCCCACCCTGCCCCTGTCCTGCTCCTCAGTTCCTGGAACCAGGGCAGCGTGGATGCTTTCTCTGTGCGTGTGTGCAATGAAAATTGAGGTCGAGTTCAGACACTGATTTAACACTTCCATAAGTGAGGGGATGATGAAAAGGCTCTGCAGCTCCTGGGAGGTCAACAGCAAAGCATTTCCTAAAATATCCCCTTGTTATTTGTGAGCAAATAATCTATACATTCAACTAGAGTTTATGTGAAATACTGCCTTCTGGGAAAAACTGTGCGTGAACTCAAGGCCAACATTCTTGTGAGCTTTGGTAGGAGAAACACACATTGAATACAGAGTTTATCTCTTTGAGGTACAGATATGTCTAAGGTGGCTTTGCTGAAATCTGCTGTATGAGACACATGTGAAAACAGTGTTACCAAAATAGTTGCCAATTTATATTATTTAAATAGAACAAATTCAGGTAAAACTCTTAGAGTTTCTTTTGGAATTTATGGGATAGCCACACTTCTTTCACCTTTGCTAGCACTGGGATCCATTTGCTTACATGCCTATGATTAGTACTTAAATGGCCAAGGCTTTTCAAATGGTGAGCAAATGTAATGGAAAATTACCATGAAAGAATGAAAAAAAATCCACAATTGTTTCTTTGATTAATGCCTTTTCTTATTTTTATGCAACTGTTGTATTGTGACAAAACAGAAATACTACCATATACAATTTTCCTTTTTTGTAGCTCTCTATTTGTACTAATATGCTTTAAAAATACTTTTGCATATTTAAGTTCAAGAGTTCAGATCTGAAAAAAACATGTGGGTGATTAGTGCTTTTGAGGAGTGTTGCTTAAAGATTGTAGGATAAGGATGTTTGCTGGTTGGTTGTTTGTGAAAGACAGATCAGAAATCATGTATTACAGGGAGAGCAGAAGTATTGAAGCTCCATCAGAAGTCTTTTTGGCTACTCATCAAAGGCAGTTTCTATGGAAACCTAGATAATTATACAGTGATTTTCATGCTATTTTAGTTATTAATTTGGTAGTGACATAATATTTCCTTTGTTAATCTTTTTAGATGTTTCTACATAGTTATTTCTAAAATAATTAGGTCAGCATCTTTCCCATGGCTCATGCAGGGAATTCTCTGTGCCACTGATGTAATGGAATATTTAAAACTAGACACAGACACCAGTGAAATTAATCTGTGGAAAAAAGTCATAAAGGTTAGAAGGTTCAATCTCAATTATCTTCTTAGTGTGAGAGATACATTTGTAGTCATCTTGTTTGCTTAAAATAAAAAATAATCAGACTAAATGATAGCTCAGAAAGCTGCCTTCACAAAGCCTCTCTAAAATGGAGTGTCAACAACATTATTTATAAGCAAATTCTCCTATTTGGAATATATATAGAAATATTAAATTAATCAATTAAACAATGTGATTTAGAGATTTCTGTTCTTTTATTTCACCCTGGAAAATGAGTCAGCTTCATGTACTTGTGATCTTTTCAAGTTACAAACTTTGATTTTTTCAAGTTACAAAATTTAATCAGGTTGCAGATCATCTGTTAATCTGAAAATCAGTAGTTCCAAACAGAATGTAGATAAAGGTGGGCAAAGTTAAATTTGTATAAATTTGAAAGGCAAGATTAACTTATCCACCTTTTTTGTTCTTTGTTGTAGCACACAGTATCTCAGCATTTCAGTACAATATGTGTGTACCTCTACATTTTAGGTCAGGCAAATCATCCTTTGACAATTAAGGAAACTGCAGTTTCACAGTCTGTTCTGTGTATAGTATATTCCATAAATCAGTATTTTAAATTGACACTGGGAAGAATTTTCAGCCTCTCTTGCAAGGCCTTTACTCTTGGTGGGAGTCAGACATTGAGGTACTTACCTTTCTGAAAGTTCCAGCCTCTATCCTCTGAAGCATTTTTATCTTTCTCTTCTAATAATTTTTAATGCCATGTGAAGGTACTGAAACTTCAGTAATCAGATTTTGCATATTTGAGGAGATTGCAAATCATATATTCAAAATCAAACCCCTGCCCAAGAAGTAGATAAAATATCACTCAGGTTCTTTCCTAATATTTTCTCCAATAACTTCCAAGGGATGTAAAAATCTCTTTCAAATATGAAGTGCTGCTAATATTAACATCAACAATCTTGACAAAATTCCATTAAAGATACATTGAGAATATTAGAGAGTCACAATATTTTGCAAAACATTATGGACTCTGAATATGCAATTGGGAGAATTTCAGCTTTTATTATCATGACATCTTGCAATAGAGTAATAATATTACCAGATACCATGACAAGCAGACCTTGTTCTGGCAGCAGAGACCAATTACCATTACAAATGGAGGGGGAAAAAAAGCAAATGATTTTGAGTCATATAGCATTTGGACTGTTAGAAATACAGCTCTAAGACTGCATCTCCACAGTGTCCTTTCCCCAGCAATCGTATTTTGAATTCTGTGAGAGATAATAAAATCAAGCTTATTGCTAATATTAACTTATTATGGCTTGCAACACATATAAAGCAACGTGTAAAATTCCTCAAATTTGGTCTAAATGCATTCCTGTCCTTGTTCCTTTGTGCTTAACAAAGCACAAAATAGAGTGATTGTGAGGAATCTGTAATGTCTCAGTAAAATTAAAAAATTAAATTTAACAAAATGTGCTTTCTGTGTCATAAAATGGGGTTTGGAGAAAATCTAGTCATGATTGTCCAAAGAGCAAGGATAAATAAGGAGTAACAAAGAAAAATAGAATGCTGTATTCCATTAAAAAAACCCAAACAATTACTGTCTTTTAATATGTGCAATATGCATTTGAGATGTGCATGTCTTCAAAATTATCAACACTTGACAAAGATTCACAGGAGAAATGCAGTCAGATAAAAGGATTTGACACAGGGAGCCAGGGAGGTGAACTGAGCAAGCATGCAGATTATTAGGATGTAGGTTTTCTAGTAAGCTTTCCATTGGTTTATAAACACACAAGCTTGTAAATAGATCCCTTGTGTGAAAATGTAAATGTTGCATATGCAAAAGATGTTTGTTACCTTCAGAACAAGGGTGACAAGAATAACTTCAGGAAAATAAAATGCTGGAATGAAAGTTGATCTGGAGTGTAACCAGAGTCTGAAGGATGTGAAATACTGTATGATCATACTGGCAATATAAATCTTAGGTTTTGGTTTGGTTTTGGGAAGACTTAAATAAAAGCAGGTAAAGTTCCCCTTAGAGGGTCAATTTGATATACAAAATAAGTGTTAGAATCTTCAGTCTTCCACCTCTTTCCTTACAGGAAGGCATTACATTTAATAAACTTCATTTTTTCTTTGCAGTAAAAAGAAAAACCAGATACTCACATGCTGTCTTTGAAAATATTCTATCATTTTAGACAGTAGCAAGTAGAATGCCAAGTGTAACAATGGTGAGTAACTATGTTGAGAATGTTACTTCACCATTCAGTAGCTGGCATTAAACCATCATCACTCACAATTCCTGGCTCAAAAATGAAGTTGTCATTAGCATGCAGACTTAAAAAAATAAATATATCTTTCATTGACTGATTTATTAGGCTGACAGACCATTTATTTTACTTTACAAAGATTTGGTGTTTGTGGTGGTTTATGCTAACACATTTAATTGTGTTATCAGATGCCATCAGTTATTCAGGTTCTCCAGTGAGCAGTAACTCATTATGGTGATTTGGGATCAGCATAACTGTTCAGTGCTTTGTTCACTTTTGTTGTTTGTTTCATATTCCAGCTATGTTTTAACACTGTGAAGTTTAGCAAAGTTCATATTTCTCAAATCTGAAAGTGAAGAGTTAAAGAAGTTGCTTGATACACCTTTGGCCATACAAACAGAACTTGACACCAGCCTCCAGGAACTATTCACTCACTCTGTGTCTGTATTAAGCATAACTTTTTGGAAAGCATGTCTCAGAGGCTTTGGCAGAGATCAGGTTGTGTTATGAATCTAAAAAGAAGGATTTTAATGCACTTAAATTTATTTTAAGAGGAAAAAATCACATCTAAAATGCATTGTAAAAAAATCTATTCTATATAGCTGGTATTCCATTAGAAATTACTATAATGTTTAGACAGATGTTTTTCAAAGAAGTGAAGAGTAGAGGCACAGTCAGCCATAGAGTGTCACATTTGGGTGATGAATACACATAAAACAGTAGTTTGTAGGTATAGACCCTTTAGGGTATAATTCAAATAAATAGTACTCTGATTAGTGAGTTATGTACTTCCACTAGCAATTAAAACCTTCTAAAAAAAAAAGTTAATAGTAGTAAATGAGTTGAGTTGTGTTATCTCAACCTCAGTAAAAAAGCTAACTGTACTTATGAAGGAACTCAGATATATCCCTAAACCTGAACATATATCCCCATTCTTTGCACAAACACAGCTGTATTTTTTCACATTTCTGTAAGTTGTGCATTTCTGCCATATAGAAGTGTAGATTAGAGCAGAAGTACCTGAGTCACAGTGACAAGGAACTAAAAATAATCAGTGTTCACTAGTAAAAACTGAAGACTAAGCCATGGGTTGACTTTGTAGACTGCAAATGTAACATCAGGCATGAAATGTGATTGTCAGTTCCTCTGGGCACAGAGCACCGTCTGTGATGGCCCTGCAGAGCAAGCAGGGTGTTCCCTCCTGCTGAAGGAGTAGGGGATCACACAGGAGACAAGGCTGTTTAAAGGTACCCCTACATTACAGTCTGGTGGAACTGCAGGCTTTGTTCAGAACAAAACTCTTTGTGGCATTCCATTTCAGTTACTCCTTTTTTATATTTTAGGTCATTATTACCATTGCCTTCTGTACATGACAAGCCTTAGTCAACTGCTGAGAATGAGCACTTAATCTGCTTTTTGGTTTAAATACAGTCCTATAGTTTGCAAGTTTCTTTTCATTAGAGATGAGCAGAGGAAAAACAAGTAAATGCAAATATCTTATGCAAAGAAGTTAAAAATAAAGTTACTGATGAGAGGGCACAGCTACATATGGGCATGTACTTGCATTTACTAAAATTGGATAAATCACTGAATATTTCAAGTTGGAAGGAACCCATCATCAAGTCTAACTCCCTGCTCCTAACAGGATTACCTAAAACTAAATCATAGTTTTAGGACTAAAAGCTTTGTTCAGATGGTTCTTGAACTGTGACAGCTTTGGTGCCAGGACCACTTCCTAGGGGAGCCTGTTGCACTGCCCAAACATCCACTCAGTAAAGAAATTTACTTCTGTTTTACCTTTCCCTGTGGAAAAAATAATGACTGTGGTTCATCTTTTAACTGAACTCCTTCACTTGATCTCTTTTTGTTCACTTCACTAATATTCTAAAATTATAAAAGAAAAAAAATACACAAAGTATTCAGCCAACTTTAAGGCAAATATGAAATGCTTCCTCTTGAATATTCAGAGTGAAAGTCTAATTTTACAAGTTGTAGTGTGTGTGTGTGTGTTTGTGTGTAGTAAGAATAAAATCTTACTGAATATTCTCCATGGGCTAAGCAATCAAGGGGAAAACATGCCAGACAAAACACAGCAGAGATTATAGAATATGCTGTCAGTCCTGGTAGGCACCATGATCTTCCTTCTTCTTCCTCCCTGCCTTCATCTCTCTGGTGTTGTGATCATTAATCTCATTTTCCTGACTGCTGGATGGAGTTCCCCTCCTCACTCAGGTGTCTCCTGTTTTTTGGTCATTATGACACCACCTGTTCCCTTGTTTTAGATGATGAATATTAATCATGTACACTATTTTTTTTCCTAAACATGCTTGTGTTTGTTAAACAGTTAAACCTCACATTTCAAGACTCTTGTGAGGTTTTGGACTTTAATGACTTTTAAAAAGAGTAATATGTATAGATCCATTTGTATTTCAGCCCAAGAAATTGTTAGACTTGGAAATTTTTCTTTCAAGCAAGCACATTGTCAAAACAGGTGTCCCAAAGAAAATTTCTCTGACTTTCAGAAAACTCTTTAAGTATTATAAGTTCAGGATTTTTCACTCGACTAAAACATTTTGTTGAAATCAGCAGATTTCAGTGGAAACCAGTGTTAACATTAGTGAGGAGCAGGAGGAAAATGATGATGGTGAAATCCCAGAGCTTGCTGATCAAACTGAACAATACACAGAGAGCCAAGGTGTACAAGCCCTCTGGCTCATGGCTAAAAGAATTGCTGGGTCTCCAAGCAGGAACTCAAACCATAGAGGAGTCTACCCTGTAATGCATGATAGAATATATTGCTTTTATCTCCTCACAGATTACCTCCTGCAATTTTCACCCCATTACACAACCTCTATTTAACACTTCCCCTCTTTCTGGTGTTTTAGCAAGCCTAAGCATTAAGTCTGGTGCTTAATTGTATCTTTTTCACAGGCCAGTTGTTTCCTTGGTCACTGTCCAAAATGTTGTCTCTAGCTAAGACTGTAGGTCAACAAGGAGGTGACTCTGAAGTAAAAATACCTTTCCAGAAGGAACACAAACAAGAAAAAATTATTTATGTGGCACACGTTTTCATGTGTGCTCCTGTTTTTTTAATAACAATTTTTTATGAAATAAAAGAGCCAAAGCATACCATATGCATATTTTAAAAAAACCCCAGGCTATATTTTAGATTACATTGCAGTTTCCACACACCTCTGTGTATCTTGCACTCTGCAGTGAACTTTCTGCTCATCATGAATCTGCATCCAGTGCTCTAAATGGACAGACTGGATATATCAGTGCACTTTTCTTGGGTCTGCCCATACAGCCACCCCTTTAAGCAGCTGTGGACACTCCCCTTGTAAAGCAGCAGCACAGCAAATGCTTCCACTTAGCTCACTGCCTGTTTGAGCTGTCTTTGCCTGTCATGGAATGTAGTAGCTACACTGAGGACAAACTAAACACACATGCAGAGGGTTTACTTTTGTAGCCCAGATTCAGCAAACCTTGCTGGCAAGCTGCAGAGTTTTCTGTAATTATTGGCCAGATTTTTATTTCTAATGTTGACATGGAGGTTACAGATCTGACAGTAGCTGGTGGCCTTTGTTCTTACCTGTACAGGTGACCTCACTGACAGAAGTACCAACACTTAGAACACCTATGCATATGAAAGAAGCTTAAATGATGTCAAATTTGTGCATTTAACAGCAAAAATATTGAAGGGAGACACCCACCATGAGAGCAAAGACCACTAATGAGTCAGTGTTTTCACAGGGCATCTTGAAATGCAAGAAGTGTACACCACTGTCCTCATGTGATCTGACTACAGCCTTTTATCTTAAACACTCTTTCTATATTTACAGTTTCCAGAAGGGAGGACAATAGAAAGCTTCCCATTACCCAAAGTTTCTGTACATTTAAGCTGGAGAGGAAGATATCCCTTGTGAGCTTTCCAAAGGGTTGCATGCCTGCTGGCTGTGGTTAAAGGGATAAGACAAGAGGCATTTGGTTTGAGTCACTTGCAAGTTTTAGACTACTCCAGCTTGTATTTGTTACTGGTTTGAGTTTCACTGCAAGAAAGTCCATTCTTCCTGAATATTACTTACCTGTTATTTTCTAAGAAATTCTTTTTTGTTTATGGTGCTAGCTACCATAAAATGTTGCAGCTGGAGTAAGCTAACTCATCTTATCCTGAAGCAGTTGTTAAAATAGCAGCAATAAGAGCAGCAAAAAGAACTTGCACTCAAAGTGCAGACAGATGAAAGGCTGTCAAGGAGATGTAAAAATGAATGTCAGTGTAAGGAAGATCCATGATTATCCTTAAAAATCAAATGAAAATGCAAAATCTGATAAGGAGAGAATTTTGACTTAACAATAAAATTAAATCCATTTGTCATTAAAATATGCCATGACTTTAGTTAGGCTGAAAATTAACGAAAGGTTTGTCAGTAACTAACAGAATATTCTGCATACTGGGCTAGCTTTTTTTTATGCACATTTAACAAATACTCAGATAATGAATCTTTCAATTGTTAGTTCAATTTGATTGAGGGAGCGTGGGTGGTTTGCATAACAACTGTTACACCATAAGAGTGTTTCAAAACTATTGCAAGAAACATTAAACATGATGTTCTAAAGCATAACACATCGGGTGTATTAAATTAGAGGTTTGCATTTGAATTTTCCAGCACAACACATATAATTTTTGAATATTATAAATAGATTACTTAATTATTCTTCCCAAGGATGGATAGGTTTAGAATGTCACCTAATTCTGTAGCAGTCTGCAGGTGAGGCGAATCTGGTGGTTAAGTAGTGACTGCACGATTCTGTTTCCTGAGTTAGTTCCTGACTCCTTGTGTGAGCAGTCCAGAACCTGCAGCAGGCCCTTGGGTGCCACAGTGTTGACACACTGAAGCTGGGCTGCCAAAATTTACTTTGTTTACCAGCAAAGCTCTGGGGCAGACTGAAAGCATACACAAATACAGGTGGTCCTTTGGGCTTAGAGGCTGAAGTGTGGACAGACCTGCCTGTGGAAACACACTGAGCTAAAGGCTGCCCACAGAGGGACCCTGCTTGTGCAGTCTCAGTGACCAGAGCTCTTTAATTCTTAAGCAGCTCCACTTCTTATCCCACTAAAGGCAGCAGCAGGAGTAGAAAGGTTCTCACTTAGATTCAACAAATATTTATATACACTTGGTCATTTCATAATACCCTCTTCTGCTTAACAAGATGTTCTGCAGTTGCTGGAAGTCACATGAGTTCCTAGAGGGAGAGTTTATTTTCATAAGTTCAGCTTTTGCAACCATTAGCTGCATATAATGTTCTGATCTTTGGGGAAGGAAAATGCTTATAAAGGACACCATGGGTAAGTAATAATCATACCACCAACCATCATCATTTGGGATAAAGATAAAATTGGAACACAAAGAAAAATGACCTTTCCATCTGAAGAGAAAGTTCGAATTAATTTCTGACATGGTGGCGTTGTTGTGTAGTGAAAGTAAATTTATTATCCTTACCTCAAATTGTGTTCAAAGTCCCACTGAACTGAAAAGTTTGATTCAAAGTCTGTTGAAATAATCCAAGTCTTCCCCTTCCCTATTGTGATTCTGAAAAAAAAAAGAAAAGGGACAGAGTTGTAAGAAAATGAATGCTGGTCTCTGAAAAAAACCTATCTGGAAAAATAGAAAGATTTATGTTGAACTGTCTGATGAAGTGGCATTAGAGTTGCAAAAATGTCTGAGATTGTTACAAATTTTGTCCTTTAATATTAAGAAACCACAATGTCCAGTGTCTGTTTTGTCCTGTCAGGGAATACCTTGCAGCTGATCTACTGCATTTGTTAGATCAGGTGTTGCCAACTAAGAACAGCAAGGGAATTTTCTCTACCAATTTACTTTAAAGGCAGCATGACAACCTTCATCTTTCCAGTCAGCAGTTCTCCCTCATTTCTTTCACTGTCTTGTATGCAATTAATATTTTCTATGTCCTGAAATTCAGTAATTCCTACTGAATTTAAATTCCTACTATTTAAAGCCTTTTATCTGGAATGAAAGGTGAAAATAGCATCTTCTCATTGTAATGCTTAAATTTGAAATATTTTACGTGATATATTGTACCAAATTCTGTCATATTAACTTTATGAAAATTGTACATCTACTTAAACTAGTGGGTTTTTTTTTTCTATTTGAATATTGTTTATGGAAAATTGCTTTTAGAAAATAAATTAGAAAAAACCCACTGATTTTCAAAAAGACATGAGAAAAGGCACAAGGCTTGGAAAAAATTGAAGCATTTGGTTTTTAGCAAGTTAAAACCTCATCTTCAGGGCTTTGGGGTGGGATTAACATTTTATTATTGGTCAGAGTATTTTGTGATTGTTGCTTCACTCTTTTACTTGCTGCAGTTTCTGCTCATCCCTTGTTCGTTTTGTTTGCCTCTTCATTATTTACACAAGAGTCAGGGTTTCTGTCAGAAAGCATCAGGTTTTTAGGTCACAAGCTTCACATTCTGCATGTATTGTCACTCAGAAGTCAACAGACAATATTTCCATATGCATCTGATACAGGGAATGAAAAAGAAATGCACTTTAATATCGCTCCAGTTCTATTAGTATTCAGCCCAGAGTTTGTGAGAATTGCATGTCTAATGATTATATGAATACTAAATCTCCACACTGAGAATTGCTGTTCCATAATGTCTAATTTTAAAATATGGGACAAAACTGCATCTGGCTCTACATGATGTTCTAGAGAAGATTGAACACCCCACAGAGACAATTTCTAGTATGAAAAACTGTATTCCTCTGTAAAAAGCAGGGCATTCTCCAAATACAGCATTAGTCCCAACTCCATTTTCATTTCAAGGATTTAAGACTGGCAGCATCTTAATATTAACATCTTTGGCAAGCAGTGAGCACCTTTTACCAATTTTAAGCAAGACCTCTATAAATTCATCAGACTTTTATGAGATATTACATCTTCTGGAGTGAGACTGAAGAATAAACTGTTCTATAGGTACATTTTATTTTGGTGTAGAGATTGAGGAAGTTTCCTTAAGCAGTTACAGTGTCTGTAGTGATAAAATATGTCTCAAATGCTTGTCTGTATTTCCTGGAAAGTCAACATAGTCCTTTTCTTCAGTATTTCACTGTATTTGTACTTTACCCATGAATATTTGCTAGTCAGTGGTCTGCCAACAATTTTGTTGACTGATAGTTGATTCCAATTTTTCTCATAAAGAAAAAATCAGTGATAGTAGACTCAGAAATAGTTAAAATAACATTAACAACAATTGGCAGTATAGGACAATCAAATAATGAGAGTTTGATTTGTAATTTGTTCTAGCATCACCATTCTCTGGTAGGATATGAGGGAATTGTAAGGAGTTTTGGATGTGAGGAACTACTGAGGACATTTGCTTAAGCAGGATTGTTACATTTGTCAGTTCAGGTGTAACTTCTGGAGTACAGAAGCACTGAGCCTTTGCCATAGTATCATGCTGAATCTGATAAAATGTATCCATGTTGATTTCAACACATTAATTAGCTGCTCCCTTCAGCCAGCTGCTGCAAACATGGCAAAGTAATTACACAAGGTGGAGCTCAAAGTTACAGGTCCAAAGAGAAGTGCTGGTAATTGCTGCCTAATCCTCAGCACACAGAAGCAGCTCTTAACTTTTGGCTCAGCCTCTGGTGCACTCTTTTAGACCTCAAGAGGTTGTATGTGTAAACAATAATTTTCTCTAGAAATGAAAATGTAGAAATCAGATTATTTTGTCAACGCTGACAAATGAAAATATAAATTGATGTCAAATAGACTCTAAACAATTGATTATAAATAAGGATAGTTAATGTACAGTATTTGAAAAATACTATCCAAATGGTTCTTGTTACATCCATTTCTGTGACATGTTTGTGCAGCATGGTAAAAAACTGTCTCAGGGATTATTTTACTCTGCAGTATTTATTTCTGTAGTGCATGTAGACTCAGCTTATTTACAAACAGGAGTTAGTTTTGGCACATAATATACTCAAGCAAACAAAGATTCCTGGAACTAGAAAGAAAGCTTCCAGTAAAACAGAGACTGAACTCTCAAAAGTTCAAATAATATCCAAACTAAACATTACTAATCTTCAGAAATTACATGTTATTCTCTTTACTTTTTGTTTTTCAAGTGCAGTGGTAGCAGAGTCTTTGGAAACATACTTCTGTCCTCTGGATGTTTATAATACATTTTCTGATACTACTTTTGCTTCAGCAGACAGTTTGGCTTTCTGTGGGGTTTTTTTAGAAATACTAAATCTCCTCTGCATTGAAGCAATTTTGTTTTGATGTGAGTGCCTCTCTTAGATCCATTGTGAAAAGACAACCTTCCCGAATTCACAGGAATCCTAAAATTGGCATAGAAGGTGCTGAATTGGCCTTATGTTTAACTAGGGACTCTCTGTGTACTGATTATTACAGTGGTTTATTTTCTCCACAAAAACAAGTAGGTGTTAGCATTGCCTTTACTGTACATTCCTTTCCTGCTTGAAATCGTTTTGTTTATCCAAGGATGACTAAATAAATTACTTCTCTTCAGGAGATGAAAGAGGAAGAGGAAGCAGACAAGGAGGTAAAAATATCACCAAAAATATCAAAACAGGCAAAATATGAAGCCTGAATCACTGCACATTTCATTATGTCAGGAAACACAAGAAATAAGTGTATTTTTACATGCAGAATTTATGCTGGAAGTAATGATTAACACTTCATTTCTGAAAAAGAAAGCTGATACTACTATTCATCTAGGATTTGGGATGTATTAAAAGATACCAATGAGTTGTGGGGAATGGAATACCTAATTCCAGAGAACCCACACATGTGGACTTGGCTTCTTGGGCATCCAGTGATGTTCCACTGCACACTCTCTGCAGTGCAGTCAGGTAATTCCCAGATAGATGGGAATCAATGCTTAGCAACATTTCTCTAAAGGCATAGTTGGTGAGCTGAAAGTGTAATATTCTTGGGAGAGTAGTCACAGAGGAAATATTTTAAGTTTTAATTAGACTCCCTGAAAGCTGTCCCTTTGAAAAGCAGTTTTTTTTTTCTGCAGTTTGGTGCTCTCTGGCTCCAGTAAAGACAAACAGCAGAGCACCAAAACACCCAGACTTGGTAACCTGATTTTGGATTTGTCATTCCCTTGTATGCAGGGTGAGGGCTTCAAGTACAGTTTGGTAGAACTGCAAATGAGCTGCAAGTAATTTTGAGGAAAGAAATTAATTTGATCAACAAGTTGTTAGAAGAGCTGAATAATTTCTTCAGCAAAGAAGCAGCTCCCTTGTCTTGCTGACTTTAATATTGTTAACTAAATGTGGGAAGCTCTGGCTCATGCCCACCAAGTTCAATGAGAAACATCTCAAGTCCACACCACTTTGGATGAGGCACATTGTTTGGTGGCTACAAGGAATAGGAGTTCATAGAACTGTAAGGGGGTAGAGCTGATCAAATGAAATCTTGAGCTCACTAAATTCAGTGGGAATTCTATTGTTCACTTGGAAAAGGCTGAAATGGTTCATGGTGTTATTTCAATTCAGCTAAAGCTTGATTGGGTGGGCTGGCTATGGAAATCCCAATAATAACAACAACAACAACAATAATTCAAGACCTGAATTTTCCCATCATCAAGCTATTAGAAAATGTTAAGGTTCACACAAAGAGCAAGAAATAAACAATTCTAATTCCTTGAAAATAAAAAAACCAGCCTGATAGTACCAGATTTTTATATTTTAATCCATCCTGTCAGGAGTAAAGCTGACCCTTTTGCCTTTACAAAGACCAAGTAATTTCACAGGTATGAGCACCAGAAAAAACACATTTCTACCAATGATAGGCTCATTCATTATGGTTCCATACAACCTCATCTGCAGATATTTAATTTGCTGAGGGCAGTGGTGTAATAGTCCTGCTGGAGGGGAACCATATCCCTGGCTCAGTGTAACTGTTGCATTCCTGGCTCTTATGAGCTTAATTCCTGAAGTGAAGGTTATGTGTTTCTGGGATATATCCACAAAAGGCAACTAGAAAGAAGAAAATGCACACAGGTGATGAGGAATAATAAAACTAAAAAACTAAAAATGAATCTCCATTCTGCTTTTAAAAATGCATGTAACTTATGTGAATATTGGTATTAAAATAGCTTCTTTTTCCATGCTTCAGTGCCTTTACAATATACTTCATTATTTCATATTAAAACTAGAAAATGCTTTAGCTGAGAAACTTCCTTGTCTGAGACCAAAAGAAAGCTTCATTAGCATAATTACTTACAGTCCTTCTGTTAGTATTTTCGGGGACAAAAATATAATTATCCTTTTACTAAAAAAAAAAAAAATAAAACCAGCAAAACTGTGAACATAGTGAAATAATGGAAGATCTGGATTACAACTCCAGTGAAAAATGTGGGACGAACTGGATAGGAATATAAATATCAGTTCTGACTGAAGTATGAAACTTAGGCAAACAACAGGGAAAAAACCCACCCTTTTTAGAACATTTTGAGATGTGTGAAAACTACAAATGCTAGAACTGTGAAAAGGAAACAGGGAATTTGATCCATATGTTCTGGAAATGCCACTGCCCACAGCTAAATTATATTTGGAGAACAGAACAGAGAAAAGAAGAACAACTGCTAACACTGTTATAAACACAGGGTCTCCCTGGTGATGCAAAGGTCTTCCCACAGCAGATATTAATGAGGGACTCTTGCCATCTGGATACCATATATGAACAAATAATATTTAGTATGTTCTAGAATAATTACTGAGGAATACGATATGCTTTATTAATTATTTATCTGATTCTCTGAGGAGAAATCATCCTGCTAGCTCCAAGGGGAAAAAGTGCTGTTCAGAGTGGTTCACACATTGTTTTTTTTTTTTTGACATAGGTGAATATAATTTAAAAGCCTGAACTGAACTAAGTAGTTCCACTGTATCAGAGAAGATAATATTTTAAGCTTGGGAAGCTCTTTGCCATGATACATATTTATAAAGTGAAATATTTTTGAAATCTGCAATGTTTGAAATAGCAGGATGACCTGTGGAGAGATTCTGTTACAGATTCTGTTACCAAAAGCGCATCATGCTGATTCCAAGAAAAATAATTACCCGTTAACTTGGGCTGCTGTTTACTTCTTCTCAGGAATGTGTGACTGGAAGGGGTGAACTCCACTTGCTCTGCTATTACAGACCCAGCCAAAGCCCTGTATTTCTAGTCTGTATTTTGAGTGAGCAGAATCTCACCAATTCCCAGCCTCCCACTTCCTAGCTGAAGGCTGACCCTGGGTGCTCTTTCCCCTGATAACTCAGTAGTCTGCAGTTCTCACGTGCACTTTATTCCAGACACTCAGTACCCATCTGTAGCAGCAGAAAGCTCCCAATATGCAACGTGTGCTCTCATAACTGGTTCACATCAGTAACTTTGCCACAGAAAGGGCCAGAGACCAACATAAAGAGAGACAGATTTACAGAAAGCTGTATGTGCAGTTTTCTTGGCCATGGCAGCAAACCTTCCTGAAAAAGTTGAAACTTATCTATAAAAAATGTTGAATGGTGGCAGCTCTATACCATCTGTTTTGTTCTGGTTTAGAAAGGAATTGCATCAATCCATGATGTTCTATATACCACCTCTCCTTCACAACAGCCACTAAGCAAAACCTAGCAACAGTTGTACCTATCAGAATTATAAAAAATGTGTATTCTTTATTACAAATGATACTTGAAAATTGTAACATATAGCACTTCTGGTTTGATACTAATTTTTACTTTTCTTTGAAAAAAATGTCTTTGCTAAGCAATTTATGAATTCTGAAAATAGTTCTCTGCACGTATAATCATCAAGCTTGAACAGTTTTTATTTTTCATGTCTTTATTCATTCTTTTCTACGTAGTATTTGTGGAATTCAGCATCTGGAACGAGCAGGAAACAGGTTGACTCTCTTTGACTCCCTTTATTTCTGCATAGTGACATTTTCTACTGTGGGCTTTGGGGATGTTACACCCAAGATATGGCCTTCAAAGCTGCTTGTTGTCATTATGATCTGTGTTGCTCTTGTGGTGTTGCCCATACAGGTAAATGTGGATTTTGTTTTTCTCTTTAGAATTGTTTTTGAAAAAAAGGAACAATAACTGAAATAATTTATTGTTACTATTATTATTGCACAGAAAATGTCAGAAAAAAGAACCATCTATCTCTCCTATTGTGGTTTTTTTTCCTTTTTCCTGTATGTTCTCCTATACTCTAGATTTATATTAAAAAACAGGGCACTGATAACAGTTTTCAAGTGCTGATGAAAGTTTTCTGCACCAGTCATGTACCACAGAGGTCTTCCTTTATCCTGAGATACGGGTTTGTTATTAATGGAGCAATTACAAAAAAAACCCACAACAGTAGCCAGCACTTTCTTTATGAGTACAGCTTTTCCTCTGCAGGCTCTCCCTGTTTCTAATCTTGGTTCTCTCCACTTCCTCTCTTACTCTTACAGCTCAGTGCTAACTTGAAAAAAATCTCATTAAATCTGCAACTCAAGCAAACTGGGTTCACAGCTGTGTATGGAACACATGCACACAGAGCCAGCAGCACAGTTAGGAATTTTTCATGCCTGCCTAAGTTTAGGACTTCTAACAGTTTCAACAGGGAAAGAGCAATTTATGAAAATCCAAGTATTTCAAGGAGTCAGTCAGCTTTATTAAATTTGTACCAAGCATTTTCCAGCTCATTAGGTGAGGCTGGATGACAGAAACCCTGAGGTTAGATGGGAAACCCTGCCAAGATGTTCACTGTTCCACACGTGGTGATCACCCAGCCCTTGTGCCAGAAAAAGAGGATGTGGGGAGACACTGCATTTTTATCAAAGCTTACAGTAGACCTGCTAGACCATGAAGCTCCAAAGTTTCTCACACAGCCATAGTTTCCAGTCTCTGCTTCTTTGGCAGAGAACTAAAGCTCAGTGTGGGCAGACAACACACAAGCCCCGAGAGGGTGGAAGCTCAAGATTTCAGCATTAATTTTTTTGAAGTTATTTAACACTCTAATTAAATATTGAATGTATGTATTCATAGCCATATACACTACCACAATTATATTCTCACTCAGTGAAAAATTAGTAAAATATATATTCTATTGAAAACTAAAATGTGCTCTGTTTAAAAAATTTGGAATTTCCTAGGACGTAGAAATTTCATCCTTAAGGTGGTTCTGATATATACTTCAGGCCTGAGAGCTCCACAGGAGCAGTAAATAACCTAGAATCTACTGGAATTTCACATAAATTTATTTATTATTAGCTACTTTATTTTATACCTCTGTAGTGATAATGGGGCTTCGTATAGTTTTCCATACACATAATGGAGTGGGAGGCATTCTCTCCTGAGCCCTGCAGTGAAAGGAAATCAGTTATTATTCATGATCCAGCCTCTCCATCAGTGGAATGTGGAGGAGAAAAAGGTGCTATCACACAGCCATACAGTTAAATTGATCTCAGTATTAAGCATGTGTTGCTTACAAGAAGCTCTCAACTGGTATCTCTATGTTTCTTTACAGACTGTTACCGTATTTTTGCATATATTGTTCAGCTGGCAAAGGCAAACTTGCTGTATTAGCAGCAAATATTTAAGTTGTATCTAAAATTATAAGGCAGATAAGAGAGTTTACAGAACATCCCCTTCAGAACCTTATAAAATCTCTGGGAATAGTTACTGCCCAAACTAAGAAAAAAGGGTGCCTCTTTCCAAGTTTATTCACAGTATGTGTGTGAAAACTTAACCTTTCATGTGAGGGAAGCAATTATGTCACAACACTAGAAAAAGAGAGCTCAGAGGCATAAAATACTTAAAGGAATAAGGTACCAGCCTTCATTCTTTTCTAAACTCCTGTGGTTTAGTGTATTCCCATGGTATTTTAATGAATTTTCACTGCTCTTTGTGTGTGTTAGATTCTGGCACTATTGCTTTGGTTTGTGATCACCTTTTTAGAGAACACTTTACAAAGAAAAAGATACTGGGGCTAAGGGCAGCTTTTCATAGGGGCGTGAGATGAACGATGCAACATTGCCAAGTCATTCTAGAGTTGTAGCCCTCACCTGCTGGGCTCTGTTTCACTGACAATCAGCATCTCTTGCAGTTTGAACAGCTGGCATATTTGTGGATGGAGAGACAAAAGTCTGGAGGAAACTACAGCAGGTACAGAGCTCAGACGGAAAAACACGTTGTGCTGTGTGTGAGCTCTCTGAAGATTGACTTACTCATGGATTTCTTAAATGAATTCTATGCCCACCCCAGACTGCAGGTACTGAGTATGGAAAAAAAAACCCACCAAAACCTCCCTCAAAATACTGTTTGTTTGTTGTTTTGGTTTTTTGTTTGTTTGTTTTAAGAAATTTAAGAAGTTTCTGAAATTGTTTTTAATTAGTAAAACTGATTTTGGGAATATATAGGTGAATTAGGAATCTATACCTGCAGTAAGAAGCTGAGATACAGAGTTTGGAGGCATTTTAAATTGAGGTATTAAGGGGAATAGACTAAATAGGTAGAATTAGTGTCTTGTTGAATTATGCCAGTCTTCTCAGAAGCAGGTATTTCAATGCAAATTCCTTAGATTATACCTTAAAACAGAAAATAAATGAAAGCTACTGAATATTTTGTTCCCCACTGTTTTGTGAGGGGATCAAAAAATCCTCACAAGTAAAAATATCCTTTAGTTTTCACGTTTTGCTTTGATTTGCCAGTGTTAGGAATCACTGAATGGGTCAGGTTGGAAGGGACCAATGGGGGTCCTCTGGTCCAACCTCCCTGCTCAGGCAGGGTCATCCTAGAGCACATTGCAGAGCATTGCAAAGATAAGATCCTCTTGGAATTGGAAGTTAAGAAATAAATACAAGTACTTCAAAGGACAAAGACCTTGACAGAATACACAGATTTTGTTGGTGTACATATATTCCCTAGGTAATGCAAACTTGTCATATGGCTTATTTGGAACATCTAGAAGCTTATTTCTGTGAGATATCAATTTGGATTTATTATCATTGTCTTTGCTACAGACTCTCCCTTTTAGTAAACCTTCTCTATGTCTTTTACTAAGTTACCTGTGGTATCATGCTTCATTAACTACTGCAAGAATCTCACAAATACAACCCTCAAATGGCTGAGCAGCAATTTGCCGAATCCCAAATCCAAAATATTCCCCAAAACAATTAGCTAGCAAGAGGCATAAGCAATTGCACAAAGAAATCCAGTTCTTTATAGGTACAAACACAAACTGAAACACAACATTTCGTTAACTAAACTGAAGAATGAGTCAGGCTCTGTGATAACAATGCAAACAAAGAAGAAAAGCCCTAATACTACACAGGTAACTTAAAAGGGCTTATATACATTCCTTTCACAACTGAAATTGAGTTGGACTCAATGATCTTGGAGATCTTTTCCAACCTTAATAATTCTGTGCACTGAGAAGTGAAGGATAAAGATGGTGCACTGTGTCCAATGCCATTTTGCTTTCTGCAAAAATCTCTGTGTTGCAGAAAGGAAGATCTCTATGACCAGCCTGGCCTAAGCTCTCACTCTCCTCTCCCATTTAAGCCTCCTTTTCATTTGTGCACTTACAGATCCTTCAAACCATCCTTGCTTTTCCTTTTCTAAGTAGCACAGGAAGCAGTTTGGATTGGCCCATTAATGCGAAGGAAAAATTTTTGAGGAAATAAATTCTGCCTGTCAGCGAGACATTATCCGAGACACTTCTGACATCTCAAGTCACTGTTGACTCATTCTCCAGCAACATTAACCATGACTATTTCCCCTTTTTTTTCCTATTTTGACAGGACTATTATGTGGTTATTTTGTGTCCTACGGAGATGGATGCTCAGGTCCGAAGGGTGTTACAAATCCCAATGTGGTCCCAAAGAGTTATCTACCTGCAAGGCTCAGCCCTAAAAGATCAAGACCTATTGAGAGCTAAGTAGGCAAATATTGACCATTCTTTTTTACTTTTTCACTCATACTGTTTGATAAATAAGTTTAGCAAGCAATAAAAGCTGAGTTAGAAGGAAAGCCATGTTTACTTAGAAGGCGAAGCAAAGCTCTTTGATATAACTTGTTTTTCTTAATATCTGAAATTTTGAACCCAATGTACAGTTTTGGTTTTTTTTAAGTTCAGCCTGGTAGCATTAAGCAACTGTTCTGCTATACCTGACCTCTTCAGGGCCCTCCTCTTACCACATACTTCCACTGCTTCTAAGAGATGCTCTCTGCCAATTAACAGTGAATGACATTTATCAAAACACATCAGTCAAGCAGAGTTCCTCACACACACCTCCCCCCAGTGCTCAGTCAGTTGAGCTGCAAAGGAATTCACAGTGGAATTCATGTAGAAGGGTCATCTCTTTAAACTCTCCAAAGAGAGGGAAAGGTGATTCTTAGCAAATAACTGATTGAACTCATCTGCATTGCTCTGTGTTGGAGATAACTAAAATTAAGCCAATACCTGTCCGGCTGTTTGTGTGATTCTTTACCTGAGGGGAGTTATTTCCAAGAATCTCATCTGTGAGAAGCTTCATGAGCAGTGTTACCTTCTCAGACTTCTCAGATTTCTGCCACTGAAAAAGCAGTGTTTACAATTTGACAAGACAAGAGAGCTTTGTTCAAGATTAGACATTTTCTTTTGGAGAGATCCTTCTTCCTTTTTAATTGTTTTTCTTCTTTTTGCATTCTTGCTGATTTCAATAGGGATTTCATATGTGGATTTAGCTGACATTTGTTCTACACATTACAAGAATTAAAATTAGGCTGTTCCCTAAATATAATCTTGAATTTCACTTATAATAACCTGGAGGTAGTCAGCTGTGGAACTGTGCTTTTTCCTGCAGAACATGCAATTGAATGTACCTGTCACAGAATAATTTTCAACCTCTCCTGAGGGAAGAAGCATAGTGGGAATTAAATAGAACATTGGATATGAAATATAACCCAGTACCCAAGATGTTTGGTGTATTCTTTTTAATGAGAACATAATGTACTGAGGAGCTAACAAGGCACATGATAAAATTCTTCTAATAAATAAAGTAATAGTTACCAACAACAAAAAAATAATCAAGAAGGGTCTCATTATCAAAATGTATCCATATATTATTGTAAACCCAATGTCAAAATAACATGATAAAGGTCACACCAAAAAGTAGAGGATTACCAACAGTTGGGTGGCTGCATCAGTAGTGAATAGCCAATTAACAAAAAACTGCATTTTTGCAAAACAATCTCATCTAATTTAACTAAATTTTCTTTCCTATAACTTTGGTAAAGACCCTTGTATTCCCAATACTACTCCCATGCTTAGTTGAAATTACTCATAGAGCTCCCATGGTTTCTTCCTAATCAAAGACACTGTGAACTGGAAATAGTTAATTTCATGCATATATGCCCAGAAATGTCTGTTATTATCCCAAACACATTTTTCTTGTACATCTACCCAACTTTCTGCTCTCACTAGGCAAGACAAGTCCATTATCTGCCTCCTCTTGTTCATTCTTACCAGTAATAACTTGTGCATACTGCACACACCAGGCAGACTTGTGCTGTTTATTCACCTTTCCATACTCATGGCACATAAATACTTTGCAAATTAAGTTTGAGGCCACTCTGCTTTTACTACTTTGGCACAGCTGTTACTGTCTCCAGGGTAAGAAATGAGAACAGACTCAGCTTTGTGTTCTGTTTCTCTGTGCAAGACTGACTGTGAGACACGAGTCCAGTGAGTTCCTGCTTGGGCTGTGACAGGTTTGTCTCCTCTCTTCCAGGATGGACAATGCTGAAGCCTGTTTCATCCTGAGCAGCCGCTGTGAGGTGGACAGGACAGCAGCTGTAAGTTGGGGAGGGGGAAGTGAGAGGATGGACAGGTTTTACTGCCCTTACTCCCTCTCAGCTCTTTTTTATGCTACACGGGCAGAACAGCATAAAAGTACTCTCATAGTACCTTATAGATACATTGATAATTGGTCATTATCCACTTCCAAGAATGGCACTCTGTCAATATTCAGAGCACCTGAACTGCTCTAGATACTCAATTTAATCAGCTGTATTTATTAAATCAAAAAACAGACATCAGCTGACTGGTGTTCAGAACTAATAAAGTAGTTCAGAACTAATTAGTTCAGAATGAATAAAGTAAAGCCTGAATTCAACTTTATTAATAAATATGTGACTAATACAAGTAACTAATAAATATGAGAATATTTGGCCAATATGAAAAATGGTCATTTTTTTCATATTGACCAATTTGAAAAATGAAAAGTGCAAAGATTCTTTAAATAAGTTTCTGTGGGTTTGCCCATGCTGGTTTATTTGCAGTCAGTTAAGCTACTGTCCACAAAGGAACACTGCTAATACAAACTTCTGTGCAGTGCATCTGTGATAAAACAATAAAGTTGTATGAACCAGAACTCTTTCAGCTAATAAAATTATCTACTGATCACAGATATCCAGAAAAAAATTCCACTGAGGATGGATTTCTGAACATAACTAGAAATTTTTCACCATGTGCACTACAACAAATTACTGCAGTCTTGCCTCATTCAGTTCAATCTTGAACTCCAAAGGGGTTCAGTATTAGTCTGAATATCCCTGAAGATGCTTACAAATTGCCTAACAAGACAGAACCAGTATTTATAATTCATGAATTATGTTTTAAGCAACTTTTGGTGCTACATTGTAAGAAACAGCAATTATTTTTCTAAATGTTGAAAACAGATAGAGTAAAGAATGGGAAATGAGAGCTATGCATTGTATCTGTAGCATTACTTAATATATCACTTACTACTTCATCTGCCATCAGAACTTAGTTAAAAGATCTTAGCTAAAGATCCTGTTCTGGACCCATCCCTTGCAGAAATTCACTGAGTTCCCTGAGACATAAACCTGTGCTCCTGCTATAACATTTAAACTTACTGACCTAAGGACTTTGAATTTGATTCATCAGCAATAGACACCTGAAAATACAGCAGTGAAAGCCACTGAACTGGCAGTAAGTAATCCCAGAGTAGTCAAGCAAGGCAGACCTACTGCTTGGAAGTGACAGAGGGTCTGGGGTATTTAAAGGTAAGAACAAGCAAGAGTTCTTGCAAATACCTGGAAAAATACCTGTAACTTCTAGCAGACTTAAAAATTCCAAAATAGCCCAAGTCTCTTATCTAAATCAGCCACAAATTCAGAATAAATCAGCTACAACATCTAATTTCACATAATGCACTTGAGAGTTGCATAGTGGTTACAAATGAGGAATCCCATAAAATCAGAGTGTGTGATTTACACTGCACTGGGAAGGTTTATGCAGCATTAAGGACAGCAACACCACCAGTCAGCTGTTCATCTCTGCTCATAACTGCTTCAGAATTTATGCTAAGAAAAGACAATTTTCAGCTCTGCTGGACTGTGCTGTAGGGCAGGCAGTGGACTCTGCATGGAGCTCCTGGAGCTCCCATCCATTGTGGCCAGCATGGTGCAGGTTTGGCTCTGCAGCCATGGCCCACTGCAGCTCTTCCTTTCTGCCCTCAGCAAACATCAGAATGGTACCTGGCACACTTCAGCTGCCACTACAGACTTCTGTCAAATCTCATTTCTCTTTGTACCTGGAGCACACAAACAGGCACATCTCACCAAAGACTTTCTCCTGGTCCCTTCCCCTGGGCCACAATGATATCTCAGGGTCAGTGGGATCTGAAGCTTTGAAACAAGGTGTCACCTCTCTGCCTTGTTTTCTCTTTTGCTGTCAGACTACCTTTTCACAGGGAATTCAATTATTTATACTGCAAGTAGAAAATTCTTATTTTTTTTTTTAAACTATTTTGTCTTACTGCCCCCTAGAGCTGTGAAATGAAATGTATTGAATTTCCTACACTGCTCCAGCCTCATGTTAGTATACAGAAGGTTTGTTTGTCACAGGGCTGAAGGAAGTTCAGCTGTCATCCCAGTAACAATCTTTATGAGTACCACTGATTCCCCACCCTGCTGTTGTTGAGAAGCTGACAAACTGCTAAAAGAGCCTTGGATCCTCTCCTATGCATGACAGCTGTCAAAATAAAAGGAGGAGATTCCTGGCCAGAAGAGCTGTTGTTACTCAAGTGATTTTTTGAAGCCCATGAGGGTTTTTATCCCCCCAGCTACAATGCTCAAGCAGAGGATTTACTCATTTGCGATGGATACCCCTGGCTGTTCATTGCTTGCTATTTTGTTAGTTAATAACTTCTAGTGACAACACTTCTGCTGTTGCTGACAGCTTTGTTCTGAGGCTTTCTGAAAATTCAGAGATGGTCCAATTCAAGCTTGCACCTTTTTTTTTCCCCTTTCATTAATCAAATTGTGTGACTCTGCTGTACTGGTAATCTAAATTAAAATGACTTAATGGCATCACAATATGGATGCAAACATAGCAGGATATGACTAATTTATCAAGTTATGTATGGCAAAAAAGAGATTCAACTAACAGAACTACTTTAAAATACATATTAAATGCATTTCCTTGAGTTCTTATGATTTAAATACACCCACTTGAAAACTTCCAGCTTTTCATACGTGAACTTAAATTTTACCTCTATATTAATCACCATTTGTATCTGTGGTCATTTTTTGATCACTGATTGCTGTTGATTGTGTGGAGATCACATAGAAGAGAATGTATTTTTTTCACTCACCTTGCAAAGAAACAAATATTTAATAATGGGAACAGAAGAGTAATTTTGTTTCAGTTACCTCTGTTTGTTGTGCATACATATATACCATATATTGGGAGAAAGGTGAATGTTTTTTAAAGTGACTGCAGTATAACATAGATATTGCTACATTTTTAAAACAGAGAGCCACAATACTGTATGAAGAGAGTGAATCTAAGAAATCACTTAAGGTACCTGCCTGTATTTTTCTTTCTCTCCCCTGGAGTGCTCCTTCAGAGTGGAATTTGGGAGAATAACTGAGCAAAACACTTAGGAACCAAATAACCAGCTTTTGGTTATTTTGGTTATCCACAAACACCATGGATATACCAAGTGGAAAGAGAAAAAAAGAAACAATAATGCAAGGTTATTAGATTAACAGTGCATACCCACTGAGTTGATCTATGAGTCTAGGTTTGTTAGAGTTTTTAACAAAATAGTGTAATTTGAATCATTTTATAATGAAATCTTCATTCTTAGATTTAACAATCATTGCACATTCTGATAAAGCCAGGCTTTAAAAAAATTATAATTTAAAAAATCCAAGAAATTATGTAACATAGAGATAACTATATTTCTAGGCATGTAACATATCTGTGTGACATCCATCTAGCACATTACCCAGTCATTTGCTGCTTCTGAGCTGTGTTGGCTTATCATTGCCTTAAGACAAAACAGAAAAAAATCCAACAGCACACACACACAAAAAATCCTGAGGAGGGTGATTTGCCATATGTTGTAGAAAAGTAAAATAAAAGTGGCTGCATACAAGGAAAACCTACAGCAGGTTACACCCAAGCTCTTAAATCTCGTGACTGGGCAGAGCAATCCTACATCTATAAAACTACTAAAAAGAAAAATGTGAAATAATATATTTTGCCATCCTCTTATGACTCCATTCTAGTTTTTCTAGTAGAAAAAGTACTTGCTAACATCTCAATTGATAATAAAATATTATGGTTTGAAAATGTCAATTACACTCTGTTCCAGGCAGAGATTTTCCCTTGTGTTCACGAGTCTGAAACCTTTTCTTACTGCTGATGCTGCAAACATAATGAATCATTCTTTATGTTTTAACTTTAAATACCACCAATTTCATGAGTAGACAAGGCATTTCAATCCAGGCATGGCTTCCTACATATAGCTCTGAACTGTTTCTTTTTGTTTTGAAATAAATAAAAACGAATGGATGATACACTGGAATTGGTCTTACTTCAGAAAATTCAAAATATGAATGCATTATCACATAGATGACTTTTATGGATAGCAGTATTCACCCTGCAGTTAACTCATTCTTGCCATGTGGTAACAAGAACAAAAACTAACAGCCTGAAAAAACTCTAGGAATCTTCAGTTAATAGCTGGCTAAATCCTGACATCAGTTGCCTAATGTTTTAGTTCCACAAAAATTCAGATCTGCTTTTAATTAAACTGATATTTTTAGAACTACCCACAATTTTAAACTCTCAGTTCCTGATGGCATCATTTAATGCTATTTTAATTATGAGTCTCTTTGGAAGGACATCTACACTACATAATTCTTGATTAATTAGACATAACTAATCACTGCCGTCTTAAGTTTTCCCACAATCGTTCCATATCCAAGTGCTACCCCTTTCCAAATAAAGCAATCATTAGCATTTGCAGAAAGATAGGAGAGGTTCAAAACACCTTATTAGTGGAAGAGTTCTGGAAATTAATAAGTAATAGTAATAATATAACTTGCACATAAACATCCATACCAGCTGGCACCACATGGCTTTAAAATCAGTTTTCTTTAATGGAGCAAGTCTGATAATAGATTCTTTTTCTAACCTGACATGGTTATTTGTAATTCATTGGCAACCCCTCGTACTCTTTCTTTTAGGATCACCAAACCATTTTAAGAGCATGGGCAGTTAAGGACTTTGCTCCAAATTGTCCTTTGTATGTTCAGATACTGAAGCCTGAGAATAAATTCCACATCAAGTTTGCAGGTAAGTGGAAGATTGCAGTAATTTGAAGCCCTCTGTAGTGTTTGACAATTTGTTTCATAAACACAGGCAAAGTGAGAATCCCTGGGCATATTTACTACTTAGAAAATGATTAAATGTGCAGTTTTGTAAAGTAATACACATCCTAGCAATGGTAAAGACTTACTTACAAGCACTTTTAAGATTAATAGTCTTATGCTACATAATATAGAGAGTATGATTATTTGAGGTATAACTACTCCTTTATTCCAGATCCAGGTAAGTCTCCAGCTTACTGTACCTATGGCTGTAAGTAATTTCTGTCTACTAAAACACAGTTACTAAAGGGTGTATAGGAAGATCTATTCAGATTTAGTCCATCAAGTGATTGAAGGAAAAATCTTCTCATTGGACTGTTTTTTATTAAGTGGTATGGAAAACATTATTTTAATGACTTGTGAATATTTTGGAAAGAGACATATAATTTAATTCTGTATCCAGTAAAATGCGTGCCTTAGAAACCATGGCATAAAATGCAAAATGATGTTAAGAAATCTGAAAAAATCCACTCCTATAAGAAGAGATTACCATCTTTTATTTGATAAACTATTTCTCTGCATTATACGTGTCTCTTTCTTTCTGTCTATATCCAAACAGTCACATATTTAAGTACATAGACGTTCATATGCTCATGTGCAAAAACACACAAATACTTTTTGGAGAAATAGCTCTGAAGTAGAAGAGAAGCTTTCCTTTTTAGCTGCAATTTTGAAAATTCAATTTTCTTGAATGATATTCCAAGGAAGAAAAGATTGCTGATTCATGCAAAAATAAAAACAACTCTATGGAAAAATATTAGTCTCCTCCATCATCCCAGAATGTGATGAAAAAGTAAATTCCAGCAGAATGGCTCCAGAGCAACAGTTAAAGCTGTAATTTTAAAAGCTACGGAATTCACCACTGGGTTAGGAAGAAGAAAAAACCCCATCAGTAGCAGTTCTGAAGTTATAAAAGTGCAATCTCAAGCTATGAGATGGCACAGAGGGGAATAAGGCTCATGCTGTGATGAGAATGATGGTACTTTTTCATCTCCCCCTTAAAACCACCCAGCACAAACATAATCCCTTCTCCCTTAGCTACAACTGCTTTTCTTTATCAGTAACTCTGTTAATTTGTTGTTCCAAATTGTGCTTTTAAGAGAGTTTCATTATTCCTAATGGCTTGTCTCTGTAGGAGCTTATATATAACTAGACTTCTATCACAGAGGCAATTTTTCATGTCTGTTCCAAGTGTTATAGAATTTGGACCATTTTTTTTTAAAAAAACCCAGAAAACAACAACCAAAAAACCCAGAAAACCTCTTTTGGTAAAATTTCCTTCAAATGAACTTCAGCATCACCACTGGATGCTCACCTACTGCAAATGGTTAGGCACTGCTGGAGCCATAAGAACAATATTTGTTGGCATACATTTTCCTGAGAGGATTCCCCTTTGGTATTAATGTCACCCAACACTTCATCATCCTGAAACATGTACCCAGTGGGGGCTGCAGACTACAGACCTGTCCAGAGTGTTTACGAGTGAAATTTGTCACAACCATCTGGAACATTTTTCTAAGTGCTTTTCCTATGATGATTCAGGGCTGCTTTATTACTGCCTTAATGTAAAAGCTTCTTTTAAGTCTGATATTCCTTGAAAAATTGCTCTTTTCTTCTAGAGGTTTCCCAAAACAATACTGGGCATTTTTTATAAACCAGAAATATTCAGTAATAGGATTTCTTCTTCCTTTTATTTTTTTTTTTACACACAGGTTTAGAGACTACAGCTGTCAAAAATGAAGTTTTTGAATTTAGAAGAACTACAGCCAAATAGTCCTCCTAAATAAAGTTTAACTTTTAACTACATTAAAAATGTATAAAGCAGTAGAAGCCCAGTTTCTCAGCAGCTTATTTTAGGTTGACCAGTCCTCCTAGATTGCATGAGGCAGTCCTGAAATTCAGACACTGACTGCATGTTCCTATAGGGTGTAGGAAACAGTATATGGGAAAAGTAATTGTTATAATGTATTCCCATCCTGTAAACAAGACTTAAATATCCTTCCTGTCTTTAATGAGACAATGAGAACTTATTTTTGTCCTCAAAGCAAGAGAATGGAGGCACCTTGGCCAGGCTCATAACACCTGTCAAAAAGCCAGGTTTCCTGACTTTCCACCTGATGCCACACACACATCTTTGCATTCTGTGTCTTCTGATATTTTTTACAGTGGACTTTAACTACTTTGTTTAAAATATTAACCTACTTACATTACTACAGTGGCATAAATGTTTGTTCCAGCAAAGCCCTTTGCAAGTTTAAGGTATGAACACTTTAAATACATAACCACTCTTAACATGACAGTGATCAGATGGGCAACTGTCTTATCTCTTAAGCTGAAATACTTTGATTTCTCCCTAGTAATTTACAATATAAAAATGCCTTGACATGCCCAGTTTTTCTTTCAGTAATGCTAGCAGTTACATTCTTAATCTTCCCACTTTTCTTTGAAACACACAAGGCTACAAAAGGCCATGTACCCTTGGTGCAAGCTCCTGGCCTTGCATTTCAGCACAAATGGGAAATAAAGTGAGAATTTTCCACAGCAGAGCAATATATTTATGCAATTCAGAGACTGCTAAATTCAATATTTTCTGAGCTGAACTTGAAACTTTTATAATTTGTGTGTGTGTGTGTGTATATCCTTTACTTCGAATATTTGGAAATTGTATATAATTACAATTCCAAGAAATTGGAATACATTTTGACATTCTTTATTTATTCAAAATGCACCCATGAATTAGCAGAGATTGTTGAAGTCTGACATCAAAGCTTCAGTAGTTTATTTCAAAGAAACATAGTCCAGATTCACCTAAATGGATATTGAATGCATCAGATGATTAATCTGTCCAATTACAGATAAAAATAGTCTAGAGGTAATGGATGGGCATTTTTCTCTATCAGATCTGATAGTGGTCATGTTAACTTATCAAATTGACAAAAGTAAGGTTTCTCAGAGTAATTGTGCCAGGTCTAGGTCATTCTTACCGCATGGCTGCTGCTGCAGGCATAAATCAGTGTTTTGAGTCTGTTTTATCCTCAGTAACATCACAGAAACCATAACTCATCCCACTGCATTACTACATCCATTTGAGACAGACTTAGCAACAAAACTTCTGTCAAAATACATTTTCAACAGAAACAGCAACTTACAGAAATTCTAAATGTAATATTTCTTTAGTATCAACTCAATCAAAATACTTCCTTTTCTGTGAAGCTGATTTGACATATTTAATATTCACTTCAAGACAAACTGCAATTTCCTGGGCTGCCTTGCTGTCACACTGGATGAGTAATTTGCTGATTCTGGTACCTGCTGTCAGGGGGCACGACTGATGTCCCAGACCTGAGGAGTGGGAGAGCTGTCATCCAGCTTCCTCCCTGCTTTATCAGATGCAGCAGATAAAGTTCTGTGTAATCCTCCTCAATGCAAGTCCTGAACATACAGAGGAAACACAGTAATGTTACAGGAAAGCTATAAGCAGTCAAATAATTGGAGAAATGAGCAAGGCATTTTTTGATCTGGTCTGTGTCTAATATAAGAACTTACCTGCAGAAGATCAGAGTCTCCAACAGGTGCAGAAATAGTCCACAAGTCAGCTCCAAGGCTCCTGATGTGAAAACACTGGACAACACCATGTGAATCTCTTACAGACATGATTAAAAGGCTGTTGTAGGACAGCAATCTCTGTTTTCTGTGTGCTGTATTATTTGGTAACATAGTATTTTACATAAACATCTGCCAAGAAAGTTCACCATATATGTTAGAAAGTAGGAGGATGGAGGATTTAAGTTACAGTTTTCATCTTCATTGTGCCATCCATGGTTTATTAGCTTCTATTTGTATATATTTAGGCCAGCATGTACAATTGGGTTCAAATACAAGATCTGAAATAACAGATTATGAAATCATTACCCTGTGTATTTTTTCTTTCTTGTGATTTCAAAATGTTTAGCTATAATATGACAACGTTCCAAAGAAAAAATAAGGAGAGGTTATTTGGCAAAGTCCTATACAAATTAAAAAATAGTGAGAATTCTCTTTCTTTCAGTGTCAGGAAGTTGATATTCACTTCCAGAAATCTTTGTCATCTGACTAATGGTAATGACTGCAAATACTCCATTCAAGTCACAGATTATGCCTTACCCTCTCAAAATCCCTGGTTTGAAATTCAAGTAGGTTTATTAATGGCATATGGTCAACTAAGAGAACATATTTCTATCTGAAACATTCTCTGCAGAAAATATTTAATTGCTACAGCTGAAAGATATTTACAGGAAGAAAAATCTCATTTTGTCCTACATTTGACAGTGTCTTTATATAACTAAATTCATCCCTTCCCTATGACATTTAAATAGGCCCTGATCTTCAGAAAATAGGAGAATTAATTACTCAATTCAGTAGTAAATTATTCTGTTAGTGAAAAGCCTCTAGATATTTCAAAATAAAAGAAACGGAGAAGGCACACAAAATACAACTTCACTTTTATTTTCAGGATGTGTCATGCTTCTAGCTATACTACAAATTTGTCAGGAAAGCAGCTTAGAGAGGCAAGGTGGTTCTAAGAATTTCAGTGACACATTGGTGAAACCAGAAGCAGATGAGCATAGTTCAGGTCTAGGTGGAGAGGTTGTTTGCCTGCCTTTACTCAGCAAATTTCAAGTGCCTAAGTTTTGATCATCAGCTATACTACTTGTAATATTCTTTCTGATTAGAAGCAAATTCTGATCCCATCGAAAGAACCAAAGACCAAATTCAGAGGGGAAAAAACTGACTTAGTATTAATGGCCTTCACAGTTTTACAAAACCTCTCTGACTTTATGTTTCTACACTGACCAGCAGTTACAAGTTTTGTGCTTGTCTTTTTTTATAGCCATTTCAATACTGTCACAGGTATATGGGAATTACATTAAAGAATAATTTCTATTTCCTTTTCATGCCATCAGCAAGCACTGGAGAGCATTTAACTGTGATCTGGATTTAAAACAGTAGCCATCTGTGTTATATAGCACAGAGAGGGAAAATCATACACAGCTGATTTCCAAGGTCAAGCAGAAAATGAAAATCTTGGGCCAACTTTTGATTGATTCCATCTTCACCATTTTCCTAGACAAGGAAGTGATAATTCTGTTCAGTAAAGTACTTTTGTAAAACAATTTGTATCCCTCTTTGTTTTCCCTACAGATCATGTTGTATGTGAAGAGGAATTCAAATATGCTATGCTAGCTCTAAATTGTATATGTCCAGCTACTTCTACATTAATCACTCTGCTGGTTCATACATCTAGGGGACAGTAAGTATATACTACCACAAAAAAAACCCAAACAACCTGGAAAAGTCACAGCTGATATTCTTTGGAAAACAGCTTACCCTGAACTCCCATACAACTACAGTTTTAAAAAAGAATATGGAACTTTCTTCACAATAAAAGCATCAAAATGCCTTACTCAAGGCAGTATAGTTTTGAAGAGAACACCCCCTCCCCCCTGTATTTAAGAGTTTGTTGCATGCTGTTGTGCCACTTCCACAATATAAAATACAAAAAATTTGTATTTCTGTTTTAGTAGATTGAAGTGTCTCTTATCACAAAGTTCTACTTAGAAGCACTAGCAAGTCCTAAGAATACCTATTTTAATAGGTTGATTCGAAGGTCTGTTTCAATGAAATAAAAAAAAAAAAGGGTTTTTTAACATATAATATTTGCTCTTCTGTGCCTGTAAATTAAGAGGCAAACAAACATGTGATTTTGAACATGACCACACTGCTGGAAGGGTGCAGAATTATGGTGTCTCTGCAGACTGCATAGTCACAGTAGAACAACTCTGAATTCACTAAAAGAATTTTACCTGATCTGGTGTATCTCTTTTATGCTGTATTCTTGGAATAATAAAGTATTCTTGATTGAAATGTCGTGGGCACACAGATGCAATAAAGAGTGAATCTCTAAATATATTTGTAGAAATGGAATAGCTGCATATACACTACATAAGCCTTGTACCATGCTAACTTCTTTTTCAAGTAACCATGAACTCAGTGTATATATAAGCAGAGTTATTTAACCTTCTCTATGGCATTTCTAGTATTCCCCTTTGCCCAGAATGGGAAAACAGAAATTCCTCCTAGAACTGTTACTACTGAGAACAGCAAATGTCAAGATTTTAATGGCACTGTGCACTAGAATCTCCTAGTAGGAAGACAACAAAACACTGTTTTGATACCTGCTGAGCACCATGATGAAATACATTCTTTATACATTTTTTATCTGCCTACCTTTTAATTCTGTGACATCCAGAGAATCCAGAGCCTTTTCCAGTTATATTACATGCATGTAAAAGAAGAGCAGTGTTCCTAACAACTGTCAGGGAATTTTCCTTCAGCACAAAACCAAACACACAAAAGGGAAATGTTTTCTGCTGTACTTAGGAACTTCAGCATTTCATTGTTTAACACAGTCACATTGATTATTTACAGATTCCCAACTGTGATGCAAAGTAACTGTCACAGAATTCAAAAGTGCATAAGATTTCTTTTGAAAGAAAGAACTAATAGATGTAACCAGCATAATAAAAGTAACTGTTTTCTAGTCTGGTCTTTGTATACTAGGAGCAAAAAGAAAAAAGTTTTTGCACAAATAGTTGTAGAATTACTTTGAATCCAGAAGGAGTAAAATAATGTGTGTTTCTGTACAATGTATCTTACTGGAAGAATACTCTTCTGTATTTATTCAGAAAGACTGAAAAAGTGAAAATGTCTAGTTATTATTTATCTATTGTAGTCAGCACTCTTCAGAGCATTATTCTCAGACTCCAAAATAAGGCATTTGCCATTGTACTGCAGACGTAAAACTGCTTTGGATTTGACCAGTTTACAGTTCAGAGGGGGTTGGTTTTTTGCTTTTCCAGATGTATTCTATTGTTGAACAAGAGGTAGATAAACTGCTAGTTGTAAAAGTAGGTGAAATTACCTTTATTTATGCATATGAAAGATTAAGTCAGATGAGCAGTTGAGTTTGGCTAGGCAAAAAGATGAAAGGAGAAAAGCAGATTATTTAAACTACAAATAAAAATTTTATATACATGTATTTATAAACCAAACCAAGTACTAAATTAGATCTACTACTATAATGAAAATAATTTGTTAAATAGACTTCCAATGTTAATAGTGAACTGCTTTCCTTTACATTGGTTCTATCCTTTTATTATCATGGTTGCTATTAACACCTGCATTAAACCTTGTGTAGGACTCAAGTTTTAAATACCTGTTAAGGAGGTGTAAATAATCCTGTTGTCTTCTCAGCTGTTTCTGGAATTCAACACTTTAGTCTGTGAGACACCAAAATTCTACCTTGAATCTTAATCTCATTATCAATCTTAATTAATAATCTTCACAATTACCTTAACTGTTATCTGATTATCTAAATTAGTAATACAACTCTATTAGGGTTTGTTTGATGATACAAAATGCTGGAAGAAAATAACCTGACTTGAAGTTAATGTGATCTTTGCAGTACAGCCCCATGGGAAGCTTTCAGACAACTCACTGGAACCAAACAGACATTAAACAGGTGACCATTTTATTTTAGGGGGAAAAGTGAAATAAGGGAAAATGTTCAGAAATTACATTGCTACTTCTGCTGTTCTATACCTAGTACAGTATTTATAGTGTTGCAACAAAAATGGTTTACTTATTTTCATCTTGAAACAAAATGTTTTCATTTTGAGAGTGAAGAAACATGGTAAATGGAAGAAAAATAGAAATTGTGTTAAGGTATTAAAAATGTATAAATGAGCATTAAGGGAGGATATCCCAGGATCTTGAGATCTTCAGGTGGCAAAACACAGGACATGTGTCAGATTCATGACCTGTCTGCACATATCTGTGTATATATGCATCAGTTACCTTCAGTAAAAATCGTGCAGGCAGAACCTTTCTCCACTTGAAACTTAAATCAAGAAGTTCCCAGGAGCTCCAGGTACAAGTGCTGGGGTTGCTGAAGTTTGGAACATTTCCACTAAACTGTTTGCATTAAGGGCAGCAGCTGCACAGGGTAAAGGGTGATCTGCTTTGTCATTTATTTTCTTGCACTAGAGAAGCTATGTACTTGGTCTACAAGACACAGGAACCAAAAATACCCAGAGGGTATAAAGATCATTGATAAGCAGATGCAGAAAAATCTCTCTTACAGATCAAATGACCAAAGACAAATGACTCTTTCCTTCATAGGTTGTTATTAATGATATTCAGACAGGAACCAGAGAGTCTGCCACAAAGCATGTGAAGAAACTGTCTTTGTGAATATAATGAGAATGGTGCTGATTTTACCTGTCATCTTCAAATTGCCCTGGATCTACTTATTATGGTGTGATTTTAAAGTCATTGGGCCACCTCTGTCCTGATAGTAAAGTACATATTCTTATATGTCTATTACTTAATACATTAAAATAACCTCTGTACTTACAATATTACCAAGATTTGATCTCAAATACTTCTTTCAGATTAGCCTATGGGATCTTTTCAGTAGATATTTGTAGTTTCTATTGACAGGAAATACCATTCTCATTAATAAGAATTTTGCATTAAGTGTTAAATTATTCTCTGTATGTTTCAGGGAGAGTCAGCAATCACCAGAACAATGGCAGAAAATGTATGGCAGATGCTCTGGTAATGAAGTGTATCACATTAACCTGGAAGAAAGTACTTTTTTTGCAGAGTATGAGGGGAAGAGCTTCACATATGCTTCTTTCCATGCACATAAAAAGTATGTTTATTTTTCTTATCAGCCATCAAAAGTTCAAAGAAGTAATTGTTTTGCCTGCAATGCAGCTCTGCACTAAAGGCACAGTACTGCACATTAATCTGTTCCTGGGTTTAAATATCTGGCCACTAATATGGATATATTTCTGTGAGTTGGAGCTGATCAGGTAAAAGCTCATGTTCATTCTGTACAGCCCATTTCAGTCTAAGAGAATGGAATATGAAAGATATAAAGGATAAGATGAAGAACCAGGAAAAAAAGGCACCTTTTGGAGGTTTTTCAAGAACAATCCTTTTCCAACTCCAGAACAATCTAGAAATGAATGGGTGGGAGGATGCTTTGGTGGTG
>WBNO01005292.1:0-66055 GCA_013400575.1 Peucedramus taeniatus | reverse complement strand
TTTTTATTATTTTTTTTTTAATTTAGAATTCAGCTGGAAATTCGGCTTCCTTTGTGGCATGTTCATATTATGGAAAATGTTCAGTTTAAAGGTGTCACATGGTACATTCTGGTGATTGTTCAAACAGAAAACTCTTTTTTTCTGTTAGATGATAACATACCTGCTTTAAGGTCCAGATGATGCATCACTTACCCAATGCTGCTCTGTGAGATGAATGTGCAAAATAAACACAAATCATGTATGTCTGTACATATTTGATAAAATAAGCATTTATCAAACCCTAAATGCTGGTTTATTCTCACATTTAATCAAGGAGATAAAGAGGGTTTTTTGCTGTAATTCCTTATTTTCTATCACTAATCAAATACATTTTTAAGTGTGAATTGCAAAAATGAATTATGAAAATGGTTTTCGTTACTTATAAATAACGGAACAATTTAACATGATTAATATTTTTTCATGTGACGTATCCATTTTTCTACCAATATATTCCTAAAAAGGACTATTCATCTGACAGAAAAAATCAACTAGAACAACATTAGGAGAATATTATGGGCATTATGAAAAACACTCAACTGCCTTGGAATTCATGAGCTCATAAAATCTGCTTGATTTGATGTGGCCTATTTAGCAGAACACATTTTTCAAACATCCTTGTCATCCAGAAAGCTGCAAATGTTCATAATGTGCAAAGAATAAAAATATACCTGAGGTTCATTATTGACAATGAAAATTCTGGTGTTTGCAGACTATGCAAAATGAACCATGCCTTTCCTTTTCTAATTAAGGTTTGGAGTCTGTCTGATTGGTGTTAGAAAGGAAGATAACAAAAACATTTTGCTGAATCCAGGTCCTCGATATATCATGAGTTCTACTGATATATGCTTTTATATAAATATCACCAAAGAAGAGAATTCTGCTTTTAAGAAGCAAGAAAAGCACAGAAAAAACTATGAATCAAAATTATCTTATCATGGAGCTTCTAGGTTACCAGTACACAGTATAATAGCCAGCATGGGTAAGTAAAAAAAAAAAAGATTACATCATAACATATTCTTATTTAATGAGTAGTACATTTTAAAGCATCTTCCTAAACATTTAAGAAACTATAATTATGAATACAAAGAATTAATATAAAAACTTCAAACATTTGCCCTCATATTTAAAAAAAAACCCCACAGACAACAACAAAAACCAAACCAAACAAAAGAAAAACCCAGACAAAAACAAACAAGCAGACAAACCAAAACCCTCAAAGAAACAAGTGGAATTTGATTCTCTTTTACTTGACAAGGTGGAATTAAAGTACTTAAGACTGTGGTATAAAAAAGGAATAATGAAGTGTATGCAAAGCAAAACAAGCGGGTAAATCATATGAGTACTTTGTTATTCATACCTGATTGTTTGTAGGAAGTTTTCATGAGCTTCTTTAAAAAACACCATAAGTAAAATCTGCAGGTTGTTGATGCATATTAACGTGGACTGATTATGTAAGGTATGATTTTAAAGAGGTAGTTAAGAAGAAGACAGACTAATTGTCAGGAAAAGTGTTGCTTTCCTTGAGTACAGTTTAAATATTTGCTCTATTTTAATGGAATAAACACAACCAGCATAGTGCTGCTGTCAGTGCTTTGCCATGCAGCCAGGCAATCCCCAGTAAATCTGGGAATCTCTTGTTGTCAGCAGCACTCATGAGATGCTTTCCCTGCCCCTAGGGACCGTGGCCATCGATTTACAGGACACCGGGTGCCGCGGGGCCAGCGGCGCCACCCTGGCCCTGCCTGCCGAGGGGGGCAAGGAGGGCAGGAGGCCCAGCATTGCCCCGGTGCTGGAGGTGGCAGACTCCTCCTCCCTCCCCACCTGTGACCTGCTCAGTGACCAGTCAGAGGATGAAACCACCCCGTCTGATGATGAAGTCTCTGCAGGCTTAGAGTACGTATATTAAATGTGAAATAAAGTGAGAAGTTAATGCTATATATAAAAAGCATCGATAATCTTGTTTGAAATGCAGCTCGATCTGAGCACTTCTAGGAAGCAAGTGCCATGAAGCCCAATTATGGAATTACTCCCATTGAGGAAGTGCTAGCAAAATGCCATAAGCCTGGTCTGAAATACAAAAACACCCAACAGATAAACTCTTCTATTTGCTGGAGATTTTCTCTTTGCTGTTCTAAAAGCTGTAGTCATGTATTGCAATGCATTCATAGCATATTCTAGGGCCTTATTTTTTTAATTTTTACTTTCTATAATTATTAAGTGAGCACTCAACAAATTTGTAAACAGCTAAGTATTCCTGTCAGGAGAATGCAGTGATAATCAGATCATCCAACAGGCTTTTGAATGCTGGGGCTGGGTGTGTGACTGCAAAATGCAGGAATGATAAAAAAGCAGTACGGGACAAAATTATCACATCTAATTCAAAATGCTTGTTAGTGTGTTACTGAAAGTAATGATGCATTATTCAGATAAACCCAGAAGATTCAATCCTGCTGTGCAGATGAGCAATTATGTTTATTGGAATTGCTGACAGGGGTGTTAAAACTGAAATACACAATTAAGCCAGTGCCTCAACCAGCAGAGTTTCCCATCTCCCCCAGTGGCAAGCATGAGAAGCCCCAGGGAAGATTATCAAGCTCCAGAGAAAAAATTAATAGAACAAGTCATCTTAAATGTGCAGACTGAAACATCAGGATTTAAAAGGTCTCCTGTAAAAAAACAGTAAGGCCAATTAGAAACTTCACCTCATTGGGAAGAGGATTTGCCATTTAGAATTTATCTCAGCCATTTTGAAAGCACATTATTAAAGCTAAAATGTAATGAGTTCACTCATTCTTGGTTTGAAAATATTTGAAAAAAAAAATGGAGAAGGAAGAGCAGAAGTAGAGTTATTTCTGTTTTCTTTCCTTCCTTTTTTATCTTAGAAGTTTCCAGTTCAAAACACTATGATAGCACACTATGATACAACAGACTATTTTCAAAAACACAAGCAAAATTCCTTCAGTCCCCAAAAGCATGGCACCTTTCACTAAGTTCTGTTGAACTGGCTGCAGAATACATTCTTTTGACCTCTGTTATAGTTCATTTTGTGTACTTGATCTAAAACTTGGGCGTATAAACATCCCATAAATCACTTGTGTAGACAGCTGTATTTTGGTAATTTGCTATACTGAAAAATGGTTTTCTCTTTTAGGTATGCCAAAGGCTATCCTCCTTACTCTCCCTATATTGGAAGTTCTCCCACCTTTTGTCATCTTCTGCATGAAAAAGTACCCTTCTGTTGTCTAAGACTAGATAAGGTAAAGGGGGTTCTGCTACTGGATAACCCTGCATTCTCATTTTTGTCTTGCATTTGAGAAGAGCTAAAATCTGATTTCTCAGAGATAATGTTTGTGCAGTGTTTGCTATAATACTTTATTTTCTCCTCCTTTTCATCACCAAGTGTTTCTGTCTAACCAGGTCTCTATTGGATCATCTGATACAATATTCACATCCACTGAACTTGTTTCTTACTTTGATTTTAGGGATGCCAGCATAACTACTATGAAGATGCCAAAGCCTATGGATTCAAAAATAAGTTGATTATAGTTGCAGCAGAAACTGCTGGAAATGGTTTATACAACTTCATTGTCCCACTCAGAGCTTATTACCGACCAAAGAAAGAACTAAACCCCATTGTATTACTGCTGGATAACCCGTAAGGATTTTTTTTTCCCCCTTCTGTTATGTTTTAAACTCATTTTACCATTATTCAGTAGATGACCCCTTTTCACATGGCCAGCTGAAAATCAAAAACATTATGGCACACTTGTCTTTGAGAAAAGTTAGTGACAGAATCCATACTGCATGTTCACTGTCCTATACAAAATTGACCTTTTATTGACTGTTAACAGCCATAGTAAAGTTAACTGTTCTTATACTTCATGGCCAATGTTTCAGATAAGTTTTTCTTAAAATTACCCCAAAAAATGTGAATGTTACTGCTAAAATTAATAAGCTTAATAAACACTGTAAAAAGCAAGCTGTGTAACAGCTTCACAGCTACATGACAGCACTAACCTACTTAACACAATGCACTTACTGGCCTGGACCAGTTAGGTATATTTTTAATAACTCTGCACTCAAAGATAAACAGTTCTTTAAGCCAAAAGGACACCCACAGACACACTTTATCTAAAATTATTTAAAGCCATGGATGAAAATTAAAACCTGCAGTATTGTTGTTACTTTTATATCTCTTGGTGACTGCTGTAATTTTTCGCATTTATTATTTTTAATATTTCAGACAAATTTGCCTATGACAAGACTGGTTCATTTATAATCTGATAATGAATTAGCCTTTTGGGGTTTTTTTTGCAACACTTTGGTACAGCTCAGCTACTTAAAATCACAGTTTGAAAGACACAGAAATGGAGGTTACCTGTACACAGAATAGTAGAACAAGCTAAGAAAGCAAAAATGTCTTGTAGGTTGTGATTCTGGGGCTGACACTTCCCTTTGCGTAGATCTGTTGCAGTTTGATTTTTTCCCACAAAGGCCTGCTGTGAAGTGTCCCACTTTCCCTCAGGCAGCTCCTTAGTTACCTGTGTTGGCAAAACAGAAGGTTTTTATGTAGCTACTATGGCATACAGTGAATTACACAAATTGAGAAGCCTAAATGAGGCTAAATCACTTCCACTGGCAGTGTGAGAGCAAAGCCATGGGCACAGGGGGCCCTCTAGTGCCAGCTCCTTTTGCCAGCACAGTGCCCAACTTGGCACACTTCAATGCTGTTGTGACACTCTATAGCTAAACCCACTTTGGATTGATTACTGTGAAGTAAAAGCTCTGCTTGCTAATTAAACCAACACCTTACTGTTGTCTCTCTCTATGCAGCGTTTGCAGTGACTCCTCTGAAAGGGAGTAGGCTTGAAAGCAGTAGGTGTCACAAAACCCAAATGATGATTTGATTTCCACTTTACATTTTAATTAAGAATTGTTGATGCTTATTTTAAGTCCTCCTAAAACATCCATTGGAGTATAACTTGGTAGTGTGTCTTTGACGTCACTCATTTGTTTTTATATTTGGAATTGTCTTGTGCCATAACATTTCTGATTTTAGAGGTGCATTTATTAATATAAGCATGTTAATTCTGATCATTATGATCACAGCAAACTGTTGATTCACAGCTTTCTGAAAACCTATTTCCTGCTTAAACTGACATCATAATGCCAAAGTTTGAGAAAGTTATTCTTTTAAAAAACCCCAAACTACCAGTTGATTAAAATATTTTCGAAGAGATGCTGCTGTTGTGATACTGTGTTTCATTTTGTAATTCCATCTGCTGCTTAGGCCAGATATGCATTTTCTGGATGCAATCTGTTGGTTTCCAATGGTTTACTACATGGTGGGCTCTATCGACAAGTAGGTGAAATAACTGTTAGAAAACTTACCTTTGTAGTCTCAGTGGTTTGTTGTGTGTATCGTCCTTGCATGTTCTGGTGTGTGTGTGTTGTAGTTGGAGATGAGCTTTTTGCATGCATAGTCTGTGTCTATGTGCTGTAATTTGGGATTTCAAATTTCTGGTTTATAAAGGAGCTCTTCTGGGAAAAGCATGACAAGGGAGCTCAAGTTAATATGTTCGAAAACATAAGATTAACACTTATTTAGGTGAATTCATATGTTTCTACAAATGAACAGATTATAGCCCTAATTCTAGTGTCAGTCTGTACTGAGTTATAATTCGTTGGAATTCATTGACTCAGGTTTTGTAAAGATAGCTACAGAATGTAAAGAGTCTTGATTGTGTCCAAAAGTCTTCATCTTCCACTACTTAAATGATCACTTACTCCTACATTTCTGTCTTCACCTCTGCTAATATATGTTTATGGATATAGGTTTAGCAACAGAACTTTAATGTGAAAATCAGGGAGAAACATGAGAAGAGCAAGGACTCATGAATATATTTGGTAAACTCCTCTGTGTAGATTGTAAATTTAAAGAAAACTGTTTGCTTGACTACATAGTGAATACTGAATTGGGGCTACAATCCCATAGTATTAATTTCCCCCTGTAGAAGTCAAAAAACTTATTTCCTGCTTGTAATAATGATACAGGTACAGATTTACCTTGGTGATATCGAGTCCTTGCGAGGTTCACAAAGAGCCCACAGAAACGTTGTTCACTTCACATTTTTTCCTATAAAGCAAGAAAGTTTCACAGGTTATTAATATCTACTACTTTCTTAACTCTTAATTACATAATAATTATAAGAAGAACTCATAATGGCAGAACAATTATATTGTTGCCTTTTTCCCAACCTGGAAATGAAACGTGTGATAATTTTAGTAAGGAGAAATATAAAAGGAAAAAGAGAAAGCCCAAACGGCATCAAAATGTATACTCAGGGGAATACTCAAGGTATTCAAAGTAATTAATAACTCAGATGTTAACCTGTTTTACTAATGTAGAAAATTAAACTTTGTTTAAATTTACTGAGTTTATTTCAAAATGGAAATCGCCAAATCCCTCCCTGATGGTGTTTTGTTGTTTTTTGAGAATTAAATGCACTTTTTAAAAAATGAAGCATGTAGTCTTTGGAATAAGTGATTATTCAGAATTCAGAAGTTCATAGTAATACCAGCATGAACTTCTGCATCTTTTCTGACACAAAAATCACTTTAATTCCTGGTGCAATAAGCAGCTATAGTTTGGAGAGGGTTTTTTTGACATCTGTTATCATCAATAAGAATACTTTAAAAATACAGTTCATACATATTCCCTGTGTTTTCTCACCATGTTTTTAAATCAAATACAACTAATAGATCTGATCATCTGTAGATAAGAAATACATAGAAAAATTTGGATATTTTACATTCTTATTTAAGGGATATAAAATACATTCTCAAAGTACCACCTACTATCTGTAAGTTTCTAAAATATTTATCATTTGTTCACCAGCAATTAAGTATAATCATTTCAGAGAGTAAACCACCAAAGAAATTACTTTTATTTACCATTCTTTTTTTGTTAGAAGTAGATGGCTCACAAAAAAACAGCTTTACCAAAATTCATAGCAGAGCTGCACTTCATCAAAATGTCAAGTAGTAGGTACCTGTCCCCCAGTCCTTGGGTAGGATTTGAGACCTGTAACTGAACAGATTTCACAGTTGTGTGGAAATCTAGTCAATCTTGAGAAACCTTTAGCTAGAGATACCTGAGAACTAGAATTATAATACTTTCACATTATCATTTTTCAAATTCTCCACAAGCCAGCCAAATGTAACTGCTAAAATAAGAATAGCTGTTGAGCTTCTGAAACATTGAAATGCACAAAATCTGGGTATTTCAGAATATGCTGCTATTTTCAGGGATCAACTGAAAGTCTGAAAAAGCAGAAATACAAATTACTCAGAAGAAAAGTTTGAAGTTCTACTTATGCACTGCAATTGTTAATAGATCACACAAAATCAGTTTTTCTTTTGTTGTAGTCAACCATCAGTGATATTGCACAGTTTCAAAAATAATGGTATATATTCTCCCAAAATAAATTGTTAAAAAAACCCACCACACTTGTCCAAGAGTGCTTGGGATCTGTGGAAAATGTTGTTGTTAAAACAGCTGAAACATGCTTCATTTTGGAGACAAAACTACAGGGCATGATGAGAACTGTAACTCAGCTGTCTGTGAGTGTTTTCTGTGGTTGGGCTTCACACAAACATTGTCCAGCTGTGCACAAATTTCTGCTGCTCTGCAGCTGCTCCTAAAAGCATCCTGAGAACACTGCAGCCAATTACTTTACAGTTATTAACATTTCGAAACCAAAGTAAAACTGTGGGAAGGAGCAACCAGGAGCATTTATTTGGGTTTTTCTATTGTCAGAAGTAACTGCAATGGAGCAAGTTGTTGCAGTGGATAAGGCCAAAGTCTTCCCAAGTAAATGCTAAAGGCTTATTAAAAAAATTGAAATAAATTTATCATTAACAAAAGAGGGGACTGTGAAAACCTACTGAAGTAGATTCTATATTCTACTCTACCAATTAATTGAGATGTTATCCTTGATTATATTAGAAGTTGTTACATAGCTGATCTGCAGATGCCAACCATGGCTAATCTTTCAAGTGTTCCATATTTAAGTTGCTTGTTTCTTTCTCCCTCTTTCTCTTCACAAAAGCCTAGATGACCTGTTAAGGTGTGGGGTCACCTTTGCAGCTAATATGGTGGTGGTGGACAAAGAAAGCACCATGAGTGCTGAGGAAGACTACATGGCAGATGCCAAGACTATTGTGAATGTTCAAACCCTCTTCAGGTAAAGTATTTTTGCAATCTTTCTACACATCCTCGTTAATTGTGAAATACTTGATGCCTCTTGTGCTAAGAGTTTATTCTTTTTTTATTCTGCTTAAGTTTTCCCTTGCCTGAATTTGTATCTTGGGCAATCTTTTTCCCACCCTGCTTACCAATTCACTTAGAATCCTGAGGTATTCTCCTGAAAGCTCAGATGAAATGCTTTGCATCCAAAAGCAGATCATCATTTTACAAGTTAGCTGTCAGACTTACAGGAAGGAAAATAAAGTTACTCTTGAAGACTTAGGACAAAAGATAGGTGAGAAAAGAAAATTCACAATAATGTTAAAGCCCATATGAAAAGCAGAGCCTGCCAATGCTGAAAGGTAAGCAGTGCATCACTATGAAGTTGGTAGTAAGTGTTCACATTTTGAATGTCTAGTTTTGCACAAAAGTTAGGTTTTTAGGCACATATATACAACATTACATATGACAGCAACATGGCAAGAGTCATGAGAATATTAAATGATCAGTCTAGTAAAGAGGCTGAGGAGGCTGTGATAAAAGCAAAACTCTGAGATTTGCTGTTCCTTTTGAGAACTCTCCTCATTGAAGCCTTTGTGTTCAATATTTTCGTTCAGGAAGTATGAAAAAATATGTTGTTTTGAGCTGTGAAAAATATTATTTTCTTAATAAAAGCACCCAAAAAAACCTCACTCAAAACAAAACCCACTACCCAATCAGTTTAGAAATGCCTCTCTGATTTGGGGCTTAAGTCTAGCACTTCCTGGTGTTCATTCTAATAAGACCTGGAAGGAAAATGAGTATGATTCAATGTTGTTTTTATTGCAATTACCTATTTTCTGTGTCAAACCTTCCACAAAAAACTGGAGAGAGATGCATACTAAAAGTCTTTTGAATCCAGTGGGTTAGAAAATTGAGCTCATTAAAATACAAAGGAACTTTTTTTTTTTGTAAATGCAGCTCTGTGAGAATGCAGTTAAATGCTCTTTGCATTTCTGCATGTGCTCAAAGGAATCAAAATCTGCATTGCACAAAAAACGTTAATTCTGTCTTTTTCTAACATTTCAGTTTCTGAATTAGTACCTGATACTTGCACAGGTCTGTGGTTCATACTCACACCTATGAAATTTGGGTTGAAACTATAACTGATCTTTGTGCATCACTCAGATCTACTCCTGTGTTTATACAGTGCTGGGGCACTCACCGAGGTTTTTCACATACATCAGTTTTTCAGAAACAGTTTACCCCCAAATGGAAAAAGGAGTTGTATCAAAAGTAAAACTTGTAAAAGTAAAGCCAATTGGTTTTTCCTTTAGTTGTGTTCTACTTTGTAAAAGAGGAATTACATATGACAGGTATACCATTAGATGTTAGTGTACACTCCTTCAGTTGTCTTGCACAGTGTTTGCAACTAGATGGCAGCTTTAACTCGTGTACAAACTCTGTGTCTGGTTCAGTATTGTTTTAACACTGCATATTTACAATCAAAGCAAATTAAAATAAGTACCTTGGTTTAAGACTTAACAACAGTTTTTCATAAAAGTTTGTAAACTTTCACAAATAGTGTATGGTATAAATTTGTTTCCTTTTTTTCCCCCTAGAACACATATAATAATTTCACTGCATTTTTATTTTATATAAAAGTTTTAGAAATAAGTAAGCTTTGGGAAGAGGCAAAAGGTAGTGGCATTTAACTGTTCACAGAATAAACTACATTCATTGCACTAAAGTAAATAGTTTTCTAAATGACCTTTAAAAATATATTGAAAGCTTTTTCATTATGTATGAAGAGCTAATAATATCAGAAAGGAATGAAGAAAAGACTGGACATGGTAGAGAGCAGCAGCACTTGACACCAACTGTAGTGTTAAAGAGGGATTTTAAACCTCTGGATTTAATATGCTGTTTTCAATGATACCACAGCACTGACAAAGATTCCACTTTGTTCTCACCAGGTGGAATGGTTCAGAGGGTACAGGCTGACCTAAACACCCCTGGTGTGAGTTACTCAGGCCTGAAGAAGCCATGTGACAGAGGGGCAGTAGTTCAGCCCAGGCTGGCAGTTCTCACACACCAGTTGTGTCATTATTCCCAGATTTACATAAATTAGCAATCCTGCTTTGCCAGGAGAGTGTGCTCCCCACCCTGGAAGGCAGATGCATTGTTTATAAGGACAGGGTTTGTTAGCACCTTTAGGGCTAGAAGCTGTGCCATCCCAATTAAAACTGTGACACAGCACTGGCTTATCTGACATAGGAGTGCAGAAGTGTGACTCAAGTGGGCACACTGACTAAGAAAGAACAAGTTATCACTGCTTAAAAATAAAAGGAGAAATTAATAGTCTTTCTAAACTAATATCTTACGATGCTATTTTTTTTTTAATTAAATAGGAAGCCAACCACTGAGTCCCTCTAGACAGGTGTGAATCCACCTCAGAAAAACAGCACATTTCCTCAGGCAGTAGGTCTGTACTCTATAAAGTTTCATTAGTTAACCTCTTAAAGGCTGTGTTTCAAATCCTGCAGGAAGCCTATTGCCAGCAGTACACATGACAGGTCAGTGTTTTGGCTGGTATCTAGCTGTCATCACCAATTTAGAGATAAACCAAATGAGGTGCTGTGATGGCATTGCATTATTTTCTGGGTTTATCATTGTGGTTTTGGAAAGAACTACATGTCTCTCTTGCTTGTCTGATTTCCAAATACAAGTTCAACAGCAAGCCATGCCTTCCATCAGGCTGGTGGGGGCTTTCTCTTCCCCATCCAGCCCTTTCTCACTAGAATGGGGTAGAAGAGAGGGATCTTTGCCCAGTAGGAGCCTGCTCCAGTGCTAAAAGCTGGTGGGCAGTGTGCCTTACACCCAGGGCAAGATCCAATCTGTCCCTGACTTCCTGGAGAGTAATTTACCCTAATTCAGCTAAAAGGCATTCAGAAGTAAAATATTTTACCAATACCAATTTTGAAACTGATTTCCTAATATGAATCAGTTGTCATATCTTGGTGATAAACTAAACCATCTTTAAGAGAAACATAGCAGCCTGCATTTTTTCCTGCTGTGTATATTTTATCATGAGATCAGCTTTTAATTTCCTATTACTCCTAATTCTGAATTCTGTAGTGTTAGTTTTCAAATACAATGTGGGATTAACACATATTGGCAGATAGTCTGGATATACATTTCGCCACATTTAGGCTCTGCTTGAATTGCCATTTCAGTGATGTTCTCCCTGCAAAAGTGAGGGAACAGGACAAGACTTGCAAAAGGGTGCACTGAATTCCATTTCTGTCCACTAACTTAACAAATGCTGCTTCCATGAAAAGTGAGACAGCAGCCACATCAATGATGTGATTAGTACAATTACCTATTGCTAAGTGTAGATAAGTAGCCCCAGGATCAGTGAAACAAGCTACAAATGTACATCTCATTTTCTGACACAATCTGTAGAAGAAAGATTTAAATAATAATATGTGCTCTATTCCAACTTGTTTAGTATTTACATTATGTAAAGTATGATTTTCTTTCTGTTTCTTGGAGCCCTGAGTGCTGAGGAGGGACTCTTAAAAATCTGTGTAATTCAGCCAGTTCACTGTTGAGCTTTCTTCACTGCTTTTAGTTACTGGAAGCCTGAATTGGTGTTAAGTTATAAATATTTTGTATATGTAAATATTTCAAAGTGAGAACATAAGTATAGATAAACATACATTTTCTCAGCAACTCCCACAAGTGTCACTTTTCATCTATATTGCTCAGACTGTAGTCACAGCATACAAACAGACCTCAAGAAAGAAAAACCAACTGGAAAGGGTACATAAATCAGTCATACTTTACATGCAACCAGGTACTAAGTACAAGCTTTAAACATTTGCATTTTTTGTTGTTTGCTACAGATTTGTGATATTGTACCAATCATTAAATAAAACCTCTGATGATGAAATTAAGTTGTTTTTTTCTAGCATTTAAGTTTTTTGTGAGCTCAGTGTGTGCTTCTTGGTGAATTCTACAGAGAGTGTGTTGTAGTTTCCTCTGCTGTTGGATCAGCATTTCACTGGGCCCAGACCCACCACAGGTTCAGGGACTTCATTAAAAACATGGACACGAGCACAAGGTGTAGCTTTATGTAGAGCCTTACATTTGTGAATTGTTCTAATTAGAAGTATAACCATTACATTCTTTTAAAATGCAGGTTGTTCTCCAGCCTAAGCATTATCACAGAGCTAACTCACCCAGCCAACATGAGATTCATGCAGTTCAGAGCCAAAGACTGCTATTCTCTTGCTCTGTCCAAACTGGAAAAGGTAAGGAGATTTGCCTCCCCCCACCCTCAGTTTAAATGTTACATTTTCATTACTTTTTCTGATTTTGTAACAAAGATTTCAAAACATGTGGAAACAGTGAAATGATTTACGGTTTTAGAACTAATGTAAAACATATTTTTTTTTCAAAAGTCTACCCTCATTTAAGAAGAAAGTTTGATTTAATAACTTTAAAATATAATATTAATCAACCAACTCTCTGGTGGAATTTGCTCAAGGAAAATGAAATATTCCTGGATAATTAAATATTTAGAGCTAATGTAGTTGTCCAAGAGGCTGACACAGGCAATTAACATGGAACATCTTTTAACAGACTAAATGCTTAAAACATACAGTTTTTACTATAATGTAATTTAAAATTCCTCTTCATTTTAAAGGCCTCATAATCGTGTCTTCTGTACACATTTCTGTGTATCTGTGGAAGATATTGGCATTAATGGGATGGTTTGAGAACAGTAATTGTTCTCTGTCAGAATGATGAGAGGGACAGCAACACTACTTAAATGTTAGCTGAAACCTTCATATTCTATATGGATATTTGGCATTTTCAAATTGTGGAACTGTGGCTGTATGGAGATGAATTTAATCTGCTTGTTCAAAATACTGTTACTTAAAACAGTTGGAGCATAGGAAGTAATATTGTGAATTTGTTTAAATCTCTAAACGCAAGGACAGTCCTCTTTCTCACAAATTTTCCCTGGTGATCTGACCTACCCACCATATTCTGAGTTTGTGAGAGACAAATAATATCACTGTGACAGTCTTCAAGGGCAGAAATCCTTCACTACATTGTTTTCTTTCTCCCTATCAATCTATCAATCAGTATGATTGCTGGATTTTCTCATGTACCCTCCCAATCTGTGCACCTCAGATATCTTACATATCTTGGTGAATTTGAATTCTTGCCAAAATCTTTACCATTATACAGATTTAACATATAATTGCCATTTCCTAGTTATATGATAAATTTCCTAGATTTTGGGGATTTCAGAGTTCACTATTTACTGTACAATATTCACATAGGTAATTTTAATGTAAACTTAATGAAAAAGAGCCTTTCCATAGAAATTTACATTCCCAGTCTGGTTTCTGACAGAGGAATTAAATGCTGCAAAAATTCAGCCTGTGTGGATGAGACAGGATAAGGATGAGAAGTAAATCTTTTACTCGGTTGAATACCACATGTACATGTTGACCACAAGATGTAAATATCTGGGTGGCCTTTAGTGACTTGTTAACCTTGCACAAAGGCTTGATCTTGTGTTTAGGTGATGTTCTGACAGAGACATAGCCTGGAGAGCTGTGAGGAAACCAGACAAAAGTTAGAGAGGAGCTGTTTGAGGCAGGAGGCTCAGCTTTGTTGGGATAATGCCACCCCCACTACTCTGTAAGGTTTGCACCTGTGGCTCCTCCACTTCCTCCCTCCATAGTAAATCCATGAAGGACTGGCTGGAATCTGCATTGCCAGCTCTTCAGGGCATCGAGGGCCAACAGCTGGCTGGGGCCCTCAACACTCAGTTTCAACCAAACTTAATGTCTTGGTGTACTGTGACTGACGGGTTTTCCTTAATCCGATTCCAGCTGGATTCTAGAATTCTCTGTGGGCTGTCTACTTCAATACAGTGAAACCAAGGTTTTAGTCTCAGTTCTTTCTTTCTTTGCATAGGCTCCTTGATTTTTCAAGCAAATATTCTGGAAATACTTAAAAATATTTTAACTTCTTGACTATCTTTATTAGCTTATTGTGCGAAAGTTGTGAAGATAGGTCGGAAGCTGAATATTTAATGAACTTCCTATCCAAACTATGCTCTGCTGAAACAGGGGTAGATAAATTACCTTAAACAAAGAACATTTTCTTCATTGCTCTTTCAGCTGCCTGCTGTTAATATTTCCCAGTCACTTCATCTTAACATTTGCAGTGAGAACTTCACAGGTGGTGCTGTAGTTCATTTGATGCTTCGGAACTCCCTCATGCAAAATGAAAGGCAATTAAAAACTCCGGTAAAAATTACCTAAAGCAGTCAAACATACAGTTGCTTGTTATTTCTGCATTAAGCGCCTCATTTTCAGAAAGACTGAGAATGTCAGGCGAGTTGCCTTGAGGTAGCAGTGAAACACACTTGCAAAATTGGCTTTTCAACCTAATGGGCTGCAGAAGACAGATACACAAATCAGATGTCCATCTGCTGTTGCAGCTGCAACTTTTCTCATTTTAGAGATAAATAAATCTGACAGTAAACTCAGCACTGACATAGGAGAAAGCAGTGGCCTTTATACAACAGAGAAAAGGAAAAACAAAACACCCACACTCTAAACTTGACATCTGTGTTCTCCATTTGTCTTGCATAAGAAAAAAAATGAGGTAACCACTCCCTCAAACCCCAAAAGAAAGGGTTTGTAGTGTTTTGGATAGGATTCAGACTTCAGTTTGCTGGGGTTTTTTTCCAAGTAAATATTGCAGGTGTTATTGATAAAAATTCTAAAGCTGTAAGTGATCATTTGGAAATAAGTACAAGTTCCTTTATCTTTCAATCAAACCCAATCCTGTGATTTTGTATCTTCCAAACGAATAAGCACACAGATGTTAGGTGAGCAGAAATCTATCTGGGATGGCCCAGTATATTTGCAGTGATTTACACACAGCCAGGATGCTTTTTTAACCTTCAGGATGGGGCCTCCTATTTCCTGTCTCCATCTTTTATTTCTTTAATATAATTCAGGTATTAAGCAGATTTGAATTAACGTTAAGTAATAAAAACTAATAATGACATATGAGTTATAAAAAGAGATTGGTACCTCTTATTATTGGTGTTTTATTTTATATAGTTCTCTAACAATTTACATAAACTCTAAAATTGTACAAGCAATTAGCACACAAATTTGGCTGTTGAACGGAAAGGTTTTTAAGAAGTTGTTCCAGATCAACACCAGAAAATTAATTTGTTCTTTCCAAGAAAGTAGGATTATATTTCTCACAAGTCTCTTTGAAGCAAGAATAAAGGAAAAGCAAGGCTGTAGATGGATGGAAACTAAACTGGCCTGGTCCAGTAGTATGAGGGTCAGCAAGGCCAAGGGCTGGCTGCTGCCCTTGGGTCACAATCACCTCCTGCAGCACTGCAGGATGGGGCAGAGTGGCTGGAAAGCTGCTCAAGGATGGGCATGCTGGTTGACAGCCTGAGCCAGCATATGTCCAGGTGGCCACAAGGCAAGTGGCATCCTGGTCAGTACCAGAAAGAGTGTGGCCAGCAGCACCAGGGCACTGACTGACCCCCGTGCCATTTTTTTCCCTTTTGTACCAGATTCTGTTCATGTTCTTGGTCCTAGGAGACTTCCTGGACCAGGATGACAGTCCACTGTCAGCACCAAGGAATTGGAGCAGGTTAACAGCAGCTAAGCACAGCTGATATCCCTCCATCTTTTTAAAGCTGATCTGGTGGAATATGCCCATGCAGTTTGAGATGTGGTGACTGAAACAACATATGCATTGATCAATGTATATGAACCTGAAAACTGTACCTATTGAACAACGATGCTGCATACTTGTAGGAAGAAACTATGCTGAGAATAAAGGGATTTTACACTTTTGACATCTTTCAAGATCATATCTATTTCATGTTTTTGGTACAGTACTTCCAAAACCAGCATTAAAAATGTTTTCTGTGTTGTAATTCCTTAACAGAAAGAGCGGGAGAAGGGATCTAATCTGGCATTTATGTTTCGACTGCCCTTTGCTGCTGGCAGGGTTTTCAGCATCAGCATGTTGGACACACTGCTTTATCAGGTACTATGAACAGTAATGTGACTTAACACAAATAGTGCCATCCATTTTATTGTGCTTAATTGCTAGATGACCCTATTTCCTGCCATAGGATCCATTAAAGTGCGTCTGTACTGGGAGCAATCAATGGCAAAAGACAATGGAGCATGTTCGATGTGTTAGTTCAGTTATCAATCCCAAAATCACCCTGTGACTGCACAAAATCTGATGTTAGATGATGTGATACTGTTAATGTACCTCTCCACAGTCAAATAGCTTCAATAAGGCCCTCATAAAATACAGATTATACAGAATAATAATGCTTGTACTCTGCAATAAAAAACGCAGTGCCCATTCCCACACATCATGTCCCTAACAGAAAGGAACAGAATTACTTTAATAGGTAATTTATTAGTCCCCTGCATTTGCTGATAAAGTTCTCAATTACTTCATAGTGTTCTCTCCTCTTACTCATGTTGACTAGACCTGCAGAGGCTCTGACATTGCACTGTAAAGTAAGGCATGCTTGCCCTTGCAAGGAATGCAGTCACTGTTTGCAAAGAGACAGGGCGGGAGGAACAGGCAGCAATTCAACCTTGAGGCTCAGAATCCAGGAAGTAGTGATGACAGGAAGAATCAAGAAAGGGCACAGCTTCAGAGATTAAAAAAAAAAAAGTCAGAAAATACAGTCAGGGCAAATGGAGGCAGTAGTTGCTAGTTTCAGAGTGGAAAATAGGTCAATATTGCTCACTCTTCAGCAGTGCCTACATTTCTGCACACTCTGACACACCAGGGTGTCCAAGGAGCAGCCCCCAGCACCACCCTGCAAGGATCAAGGCACACAACACAAGCAGGAACAGCCCATGGCCCACATCATCCTCTCACCTGAGCAGCCTCCTGCCTTGCCTCTACCTAGGGATAGCCTGAGAATGCTTTAGTACTCAGGTGGAAAACATCCTTGCAGGGAAATGAATTTACTTGGTAATTTGGTGCATGAAAGCTGTTCTTTCATCACAATTCTACTTCCAAATAAATTTCCTGAAGGCAAATCCAACAAAATTAAAACATTCCTGGAGCTAAACTTTTCTCAAGAAGCCATTAATATATAAACCAGTCATGTATATGGACATACATATTTTAAGGTTCTAGAAAGAAATGTATTTGCATGTGAAGCATCTTCATAATCATGACCATATCATGATCATATCAGCATCACATGCCACAATATTAAAAAGAAGTAAAAATACCAAAGACACATGTATAGAAACAGATCTGTCAATCATCAACAGCTCCTGCCAGCACATCAGTAACTCCAGTATTTTATATTTGCTCCTAGACATGAATAATCATGCTATGACTTGACAGAGTAACACCATTCACCAGAAAGTATTTAAAACAAAAAGCCTCACATGCTCATTATCACTTTAATTCCACCTGTCCTTCCTTTGAACTGCTGCTGCTCATAGGTGAATTGTCATTTTTGTAGAATTATCTTTCTTACTCCAAGTTAGAAATTCTGGAACAGCAGCTCTTTGTTCTTTTTCATGGTCCCATTTTCTGTCTTTTTCTTCTGCAAGAAACAGAGCAAATGACATGGGGAACATCAGGGTTCAGCTGGTGCTTCCCATTATAGGCTGAAAGAAAAGCCTTTGAATTATCTTTAGGACAGTGACTGAAAAATTAAAACTTGATCTTGCAAATTCTGGTGAATAAACTTGTTAATCTAATGAAAATTCCATGGCAGAAATGATGCTGCCAAGATAACAAATTTGTTTAATTTGCAAACTAATTTTATTTGAGATGCTCCTTGGCATTTAGCCCACCACAACTGGGAGACTGCCGGTACAATAATTAAAATAGCTGAATCACTATGTATCAAATGAAATCCATCTAGTTCCTGAGTTTGAACAAATCCAGATTTGATAGCTCTAAAGGATTTCTGTAATGCCTTTGTGAGGTATTTCTTTGTGAAAACCTCTTTGTTAGCTATGCATTTGCATGAAGCCAGCAGAGCTACGGTGTGTGCTGCACTCCAAGGACTGCAATGCTGCCCTGCTACACCTGAGTGAGTACAGGTGGCAAAGAACAGCTCAGCCACAGCTAGAAGAGCACCCCCATGGCCCTCTCATTCCAGCAGCCCAACCCAGGAGGAGAAATATTTGTGATTTTTAGCTGATCCAATGTCCATTCCTGGCCTTAGTCTACACTCCTACACTAAACTTAATTTCTTCCTTTTAACCAATAGCAACACACTGTTTAGCAGAGCAAAAAGGCATATCAACCCCTTAAAACCCTTCAGATTACTCATTTGAATAAAATAATAGCAGTGTCACCTCAGAGGGACCCACTGAGGACTTCAGAGCCATCCAACATCTGCCAGTGTTTCTTTTGCACAGAAGAGTTCATTATAATTTCACACCTCATAGGGCTAACACCACTGACACATCCATCTTTGCTTTTCCTGTGCCTTGTTGGCCTTAGTCTGCTGAATCTTGTGCATACATTGCATTCACATGCAGAGCCAATTTAAGAAAACTTCCTTTATATAAGTAAATTCTGCCGAAAGAAAGGGATAGATATTCCTACAGTGATTAAGATACTTGCAGAGATGGACTGTAAACACTAATGTATAATTCCTTTGAAAGTCACACAAATGCTAATGGTTGCCTACGCCTCTGTTCATTAAAGCTTTTTTTTTCTTTCTTTTCTGTCTCTCCTATGAAAAAATCTTACAGTCATTTGTGAAAGATTACATGATTTCTATCACAAGACTTCTGCTGGGACTTGACACCACACCAGGATCTGGGTTTCTTTGTTCTGTAAGTTATTAAAAAAAAAAAAATCAATCAGTACAGAGTACCAAAGATTCTGTACTGTCTGCAAAATACTTCAACTTTCTTTGTATGGCATTTTCTTTTGTGAAAGTTCAAGGAAGGCCATCTGTTTCCTTTTTCATCAGGGAGAAGACAAGGAAATTAAACAGAAAATATATCCATTTTTAGTTTCATAGCAAAAAACATCTCCCTGAGAAAACACAATGCATTCTATTCCGCAGAAAATTAGAAAGTCAGGAAAACACAGGAATAGTGCATTTAATATGAAATAGCAATGGCAATTCACTTTAAAACCACTTTAAAAATTAAGTATATAAAAACCAGGAAGCACTACTTGTACTGTGCAACCTGACCAGGACTATCACCCAATCCCCATTCCTAATGGGCAATAAAGGGCATAAATAGTTTATATATAAAGATCAGATGTATTAAATGAATAGGATTTGGAGTTCAAAAGTCATCTTATTATATATGTCAATACTCCCCAGTGCAATTTAACTGTGTATATACACAAATAAAAACTTACACAGCTGAAGTAATTTTTACTAAAGTAAACCCCACCTTTCTGTTTATTCCCACACCCATTATACTCTGGGTAGCAAAGAGATCACTAAAGATAAGTTATTTACAAGTTGCTTTGTGGAGATCAATAAAGCATTCTTTAATGCTTTATCTTTAATGGCAGGAAGGTATAAATGATGGCTTTAAAAAGTTGCTTAAATAAAAATTACGTATTTCTTGGTCAATCATTAAGCTTCATTACAGTGAGTGTAAGAACACTTGAAAGTGCAGGTGAGTCTCTAAAAAGGAACTCATACATCTCAAAATAAAGCTACTAATGAAATAAGTGAGCTTCATGTAAGACTTCTTATGCCACTTATGCTTAGTGTATTACTTCCTCCCCACATATTCAGCCTGCAGTCTGGTGGACAAAGTTAAAATTCAAAATACTCATGCCTTTCAGTCTGTCCACACCAGTTTCTTTCTGCTGACAATATTTAGTTAATTCATTTATATTTTAGTCAAAAATAGACACTGGGTGAAGGCTGCCATGTAAATTTTAAGTAATCTTAAACCAAGACCAGAAGTTCATAATGCTAAACTGCTTCCACTACAATGTCTTCCAAACAAGGAGAAAGCAAAATAAGCAGTCTGACAAACTCAATAGAAGTTGCAGATTTGTTGTAGAGCAAAGGTGCAACACTACAATGGGACAATTACATTGTAGTTTAATTTTATTTTTTTTCATGAGTAGCATAGTGAGCAGGTGATAAACTCTCAAGAGTTAAAAGTCCTCCCTCCTATTATTATTTGTTCAGATGAAAATCACAGAAGAGGATCTGTGGATTAGGACATATGCCAGACTGTATCAGAAGCTTTGTTCCTCTACAGGAGACATTCCAATTGGAGTCTACAGGACAGAATCCCAGAAGCTCACAACATCTGAGGTGGGTCAGTGACTGCTTTCCTGTGGGTGTGACTGCAGTGTGCACGAGGCCTCTGCTGACACCTGGGAGGTCACACTGACCCAGGCTGAGCCCCAGGCTCCAGCAGTGCCCAGAGCCAGGGGACACCTGGCCTTAGTTCCTGTACTCTCCTCCTGGGAATGGGTGGATGGGAGCCCAGGGGCAGCTGGGCATGAGCTCTGCTCTGACCTCACTGTGCTCACTAACTGCAGTGTTTGTACCAAACCCTTAACCAGGCCCTCTGGCCCTTGTGCCAGCAATGCCAGCGCTGTGTCTCAAAACAGGTGGCATTTCACTGCTCACAGGACAGCCTAATTCATTCTCTTGTTGCTCATTTCTAGTTAGTGTTACTCAAAGTATTGTGGGATCTCTCTAAATTTAGCTGTGGAACAGTGGTAATATTTTATATATGTATTTCTGTGTTTGCCACATAAATGTGTACATTTCTCCATTTCTCTGTTTATAAAAAATGGCAAAAATACTTTCTCCTGACTATTTAACATACTTTTTTTGTTTGGGCAGCTTTGATTTCTGTCATGTATTATCCATTTGTTTCCATGACCATTAGTACTGCCATCTCATTAAACCATGGCTTTAAAATGCAACAGTGAGCAACAACTCTCTCCTTTCTTCTGAAATACTCAGACACAGTTTAAACTAATTTCCAGGATAGGTAATTTATATTTTCTTTTCCGTATTTCAGAAAAATATTAGAAAACATTTGGGCATATAGTGCTTAATGGCAAGATTTGCTCTTGAGGAAGTATATTCAGCAGAAGTTAATTTTATAAAAGGGTGATAAAAAGCTGTGCAAGATTCCACCCAGCTCATGGGTATATTTCTTTGTGGACCATCACTTTCCCTGCAGGTGGCTTTTACAACTTAGCCACTGGACTCTGTCACTGCCGTAATGTCTTTGAACTATAGCAGCCTTAACATAATCCATCAAAATCATTCCTTGGAGAAGAATGTAGTCAGCCTCACTGCTAATATGAAAGGAAGGTCTGTCACAGCCTTCTACAAAACAGAGGACATACCAGATTTTAAGAATTCATTAAATAAGGATAAGATAAAATTCATGGCAATGCAATTGCACATGGCAATTCTTACACTCAGGGCTGGCTCTTTAACTTGAGATCAAAAAAAAAGAGAATGAGGAGTTCTGCTATTACTTCCCACCAACTTTCACAGGTAATCTCACAAAGAATTTGAGTTAAATCAGATAGAGGATTAAGGAAGGGAGGTTGAAGAAACCTCGTAGTGAAGTTTTCAAATTGTCAGGTGTTGGACAATGTGGAAGAATGGCACTCCTCCTCTATTAAGTGAAGAAAAAGCAGTTGTTGGTCTTTTTAAGCTGAAGTCTCTGAATGCAGAGAGACCTCCAGTGGTATTTTCACACAAATACTTGTGCAATTTCTTGTTTAGTGAGTCAGAATTTGTACAACCTTTCCCCTCTAGAGAGGGGCAGGGAAATCTCCCCTCACTAACTCTTCCCCAGGATACAAAAGAGCAACATCTAGCTCTGCATCTGTGGCCTTTATGGATAGAGACCTACAAAAGCAGAGGTGCTGAAAGCCCTAATCTTTCTGCAAAGTGTTTATTTTGAAGTTAAGGGAATTTTTTAGTTTGCAAAGTGTTTATTTTGAAGTTAAAGGAATTTTTTACTTATTTCACTAATGAAATATTAGCATGGGTTATCATTTTTAGCTTTTCAATACATTAAGCCAGAAGAATGTCATTGGGTAAGATCTTTAAAATGGAAATAAGAGAAAAGTAGTTCACTCTTTTTACTCAGGAACTATGAACTTCTGACCATAAATTTGAAGGTTTATAACTCAGAGAACCTTCAACATGATTCTCAATCTGAGTTTAAAGAGACATAAGAAACTAAATTTGTACTGCACATACCTGGATGCTGTCAGGTAATAACATGGGTAACTTGAGTCATGAGGACAAAATATGCCAATATATTAATATTTAATATGTACAGTTTATCCTCTGGCACTCCCTTTTTCACTATGCAAATGAGAAGACCTCACTTCACTGACAAATACTCATAACTTCTTTAAAAATAAAGCAAGTTTTCAGTGACCCAATAACTAAATAACAAGTGAATCTAGCCTGCCTCTCAATGACACACCTATGACCAAAACCATTTCCACTTCACTCAAAAAATATAAAAGAGATACCAAATCTTTTTTCATTACCTATATGGCTGCTTTTCTGTGGCTCCTGTTTAATAGTCCATATTTGCTTCTTTAGATTCATTTCTGTTTAAATTGTCTTTTGTTTTCTTTTTCCCCTTCCTTTGTCAGTCACGAGAAATGGCTTCACAAGTAAGTATTTGCTTATTGTCTGCCTGTTTCTGGGTGTCCTGGTTGAAGCAAGCCTCACACAGCTGATGGCTTGCTTGCTCCCACCAAGCAGGGATGGGGAGAAAACTGAGAGGCTGAAAGGGAGAAATCTCTTGAGCTCAGGTAAAGGCAGTTCAATAACTTAAGTAAAAGCTGTGTGGGAAAGCAAAGCAAAGAGTTTGCTCACACTTCTGATGGGCAGGGGGGTGTTTGGCCATCTCCAGGAAAGTGGGGCTCCATCAAGCATCTCATTCCTTCATCTTCCTGCAGCTGTTCCTGTGGAGCACAGCACCATGGATAAGGGATTTCACTTTGGTCATTTGGGATCAGGTGTCCTGGCTGTGTCCCCTCCCAACTTCTTGTGCTCTCCCCCAGCCCCCTTGCTGCTGGGGTGGGTGAGAAGCAGGAAATGCCTTGGCTTAGTTTAAGCACCACTCAGCAGTAACAAAAACATCCCCATTATTCACACATTATCATCACAAATCCAAAACACAGTCCCACACAGGCTGCTATGAGGAAATGTAACTCAATCCCAGCCACAAACTGTACATTAGGTTCAGTTGTGGGAGTAAAATCCTCAGAGAAAATGGAACTGTGCAGTGGATCATTTTTTGGGTAAATGGATCTTAAAGCAACATTGTTCTGGACACAAACAGCTTGCTAAAATCTGAAAGCTGACAGACTGGGAATTTCAAAGATGCCCAGTGAAATTCTGGTTCCTTTTGGGCCTTCTCCTGTTGAATTCTGAAGGTAACAAATCATCTTTACAGTGAAAAGATCATCTTGTGAAAGCCTTACCTTACACACATTAAAATGCTAGTGGAGCAAAATCCCCAGAGTTTATCACAAAAAATGTGGCTGTACTTAGCAATGATTTAGATGGCTTTTGGAGCAGAAAAGCATTTCTAGAGCCTTGGATGCAAGTAGCATTCCTGGTAGGCAGAGCAGTAAAATTTAGTTAGTATAGAACTTGCAGTAAGGTAAAAATAAGACAGTGCTTCAGAATGGAACAGATGAAACTACACCTTCAAACTATTTCAGGTTTTACACACAGCTCCCAGGGAGCAGCAAGGCAAGGAAGCAAAATCTAAAGTTAATCAGTGCTTGGTGTTATCACCACAGATATCTCAATCACCATCATCTCAAATATGTACACTGGTGTGTCTGTGACTACATTCCCATTCCTGCCACATGTTGACCAGCCTCATGTTTAGATTTTAGGGTATGAAACCTTCTATTAGAACACCATGCCTGAGTAGGTCGCAGCTGTCTGGCAGCACAATGAGCAGTCACACCCTTCAGGGCACACAGTGGGGTATGTGAGACAGGAACCTGCCTTTAAAAAACAAAAAGCAAACAAAAACAAGGGTTAAAGGCAAGTATTTCTTCACTGTGTGGCACAGGAGTGACACCATGTCATCAGTTATGCTTCTTATGCAACAGATTTACCTGCTATGGAACAAGGAAATGAAATTCAGTGAAAACAATCAAACCTCAAAGTAATGACAGGAACGAAAGTATTTTTAAATGGAGTTCAAGAATGGTTAAAACAGAGGGGGACACACAGAAGTACTTTTCACTGGAGTTTTATCTTCTGTGAGTTTAACAGCTGCCACTGGCAGACACACTTTTTTTGCTACTTTTGAAAGACAGTTTGGGCTTTGATTTTGCTTTTTCTTTAAAGTTGAATTTTTTCCTCTTGTGTACAGCAAAGGGCCATTCTGCACAGCTTTCTCAACAGGCACAATAAAAACTTCATCATTGCTGAAATGAATATTTAGCTTTATCACCTTCCTTTATGCTTTCAGCTCACCTATGCCAGTGTTTCAAAACTTCAAGCTAAGGATTTACCGATTCACAGAAACAAAAAACTTATTCTTTTACTTGGCCTCTCCCATTTAATCTCTGGCTCAAAAAGTGGCTTACCCTCCTGTAGTGATGATGATTGGTCTCTGCCTTTACACTACTGCTGCCAGCAAGTCTGGTTATTTGTTTTGTCAAGAGCTTGACAAGGAAAGCTGCCAATGCAGGCAGGAAGAAAGGCAAAACAAGACCATCCTCTACACTCAGTTTGTATCAGATTTATTCATACCAAATAGCTCCTTCCTACCCATAAGCAACACCTTTTCCTATGGAATGTACTCTGCCTCCCTTAGTTCTTGCTGTAAAATGCACACAAACCCAAAATGACAAACACCAAAATCAAATTGCATTCCTGTTCAAAGGGATCCAGGTTCTCTCCTCTGTCCTAACATCAGCAGAGTCAGTAACAAAACTTCGAAAAATAGAGTTAAAAAAAAAAAAATCCCTTTTCTATTGCAGACTAAGCTGAAGAGCCTCCATAAATTAGCTGGTCTTTACTTGAGGTTTATTGCAAGATCCTAGTCTGGAATATTAAAAATGTGATTTTACTTGAAGTGCTACAAGATAAACATCTGTAGTGTCTTTTTAATTATGGGGTCTGTTTGTTTTGCTGTTTGAGTGTGTTTGTTGCTTTTTTCTTTTACACAGCTAAAAGCTATTTTGTGCAAAAGTGAAAAATACAAGTATATTTCACACTGTATCCAGCTTACTCATATCAAATACTGTTTTATGGACCCCAGAAACCTCACAGATTCTGTGGTGAGCCTCTTACAGAAAGGTTGTATTCAACACTGATGAGGTCAACAGAATCTTGCTTTCAGATTTCATGTTAGTGGGAAAAGGACATTGAGTAGCTCCTCTGATAAATTTGCTTTATTTGCTGATCACTACGAGCATATTCTGTTTGAGGGGATTCACACAAACTCTGCCTGTTCATTTACATAATTTTTTAATACTTTTTTCATGTGTTTATTTTAAACTCACCACATTGAAATCTGTGACCAGTAACTTAGTAACGTGCTTGTACTGATGCCAGCAAAGACTTTGCTATTTCAGTGTCAATAAAAGACATTTAAATAGCACAAGAGGAACTCAGGATTGTTAAGAAAGTGGTTTTGAAACTACAAATTAAACTCTTCATTAAATCTGAAGTACACATTGAAAAAAATTATCTTAACAAAAGTTAACTTTTGAAATGTTTCCTCTTATGTTCCCTAGGAACTTTTGTATGTTAGAAATGCACCTGTAGTCCATCCATCCACCTGTGTTACTTCAGTACTTGTACATGCACATAGCATTGGTCTTATTTGGGTGGCATAAAGAAAACACAGCAACAGAGCAACAGATTTTGGCTCTTAATTATGGGGGGGTGGTTTGTCACTACATGAATAATATCTCTGTTCTTTAAAGTAGGAATCAATTACTACTTTCACAAAAGATGCCTTGAATCACACTGAAGGTTACTGCATCCCAATTTCATGAGTGCTGGAAGGTCAGGAAGACCTGGGAATTTGAGACACAGTTAACAGGCATGTTCTACCTGGGGTCTTAAGAGAAAACTGAAAACAGTGCAGCCAAAGTTGAACCACTGTTTAATGAATCCACAACACACACGTAAAAAGCAGTTACACAACTTAGATTTCTGAAAATATGCAGACTGGGAAGAAAGTCATTCAGAACTGATTCCTAGACTCAGGAAATGCAATATCAGAAGGCTAAATTTGCTCTTCTCAGAGTCACAATACAATTGGGCAGAAAGTAACACTTACCTGCTTTTGCACTTGATAAAAGTATTTATATTATAAATGAGATCTTTACATGAAAAGTCAAAGTGTAGTAAAGGGTGCCCAGTTGCTAAGCACAAAGAGCTGAATCCCCTCAGCTCCATTGCAGCCAAACCCCTGCTTTTGCACTTGATAAAAGTATTTATATTATAAATGAGATCTTTACATGAAAAGTCAAAGTGTAGTAAAGGGTGCCCAGTTGCTAAGTACAAAGAGCTGAATCCCCTCAGCTCCATTGCAGCCAAACCCCGCGTCCAACCGCACTGTCAGAAAGAGGAGAGAACATCTTCATCTCCTTCCATCTAATACAGCCCTTCATCTCTCTTGTCCTTTTCCCCTCAAGTCTCAAATCTCCATCAGTGTGGAGGAATGGGAGGACACCAAAGACACCAAAGAGCAGTTCAGCTGCCGCGGTAATCACCGGAACTCAACGTCCAGCGACCAGCCCGACCACCCGCTGCTGCGGAGGAAGAGCATGCAGTGGGCACGGCGCCTGAGCAGGAGGGCCCCCAGGCACTCTGCTAAAACTGCTGAGAAGATCAACCAGCAGAGAATGAACCTCTACAGGAGGTCAGAAAGGCAGGAGCTCGCTGAACTCGTGAAGAACAGAATGAAGCACCTGGGCCTTTCTCCAGCAGGATACGGTACCACTATACAGTACTTCTAAAGCAACATTAGCATGGTGCAAGGTGGACTTATGTGTAAGAAATGATGGAGCTAAAACCAAAATATTAAGTGTATGATGGTGCTTTTTGTTTTGTTGGTTTAGGTTTGGGTTGTTCGGGTTTTTTTTTTAATTTACCAAAAGTAACTTGGAGTGTTTTTAATCATTCTGCTACCACCCATTCCTATGCTGAGATGGAAGTTTCATAAGGCAGCATGTCAGTCACATTTATATTTAGTAGATGATATGTCTATGCTGAATTTACAAACATTCCCCAGTCATTGAACAGCTGCACCATATTTCCACAAACTTCTTGAAATAAAGATGAAGACAGGGCTGTTGTGAAGTTCACACATATGTCAGAGTGAGGACTTGTTTACATGTGAGGGATATTGCCTTTTCCCCGCAATTTTCAAAAATAATGCCAAATTATCATATGAAAGTTATTTTAGAAAACATGTTTCACTAGGTCTTTAGGTGCCATTTTTATGCATTAAATCATTCTCCAGCAAGGGTGATGTCAGGTTGCTTTTTAGTTTGCAGGATTGTTTTGGGGTTTTTTAAGCTAAGGACAAGAGCTCTGTAACACTTGTTAACACATGCACCTCAGCTGGCTAGGTTGCCTTTCTCTGGCCTTGGCCCTGTAGCATGTTGAGCAGAAACCCCAGGACTATGGGTTCCAATTTCCTAGAAACACCAGGAATTTCTAGATATGTAAATACAGGCTCTTTATTCCACACACCCCACCTGAATAATTTCTATGCCTTCTTTCTTAGATGTTTCTATACAACTCTCTGCAGAAAGATTCAGGGCTATTTTCCAGGGGTTTCACAGGCCACAGTAACATTTGATCAAACACAAAAATGTTTTGTAAAATTAATTCATATTTATATTAATAACAAGAAAACTTTGTTGTATTCCTGCTTTTCTTTTCAAATCCTAGTTAAAAGCCAAAAGTAAATATTCATTTAATTACTCAAATTTTGGACTGTCAGACACCATCTACAAAGCAGCAAAATTTTGATAGTTAAATGTTTTACTGGTTCCATTTATCTGATTCTGAGTTATACATTTTCCTAAAAAGCTAAACAGGATTTAACACAGAAGCACTGCCTCTCCTTTTGCCTCTCCTCTTTAGTCTGATAAGATTAAAACCAGTCTCACTGCAGCAGCCCAAGGAGTGTGCCAAGAGAAAATGATGCAAAAGATATTGCAATGGCAGCTACAAAAGTGTAGCTTAAACCTTAAAAATTATCAGCCTTCATTTCAATCCATCATTAGGAGAACAGTTAAAAATGCAAGAGACATACCAATTTCCATTTATACAACCTTCATATTTCAAGCCCTTGGCACAGGTGATGAAAGGGAAGTGCTTCCTAGATAAATAGAAAAAGGGAAAAAAAGGTTTATGTTGACCAGATCTGGAAATGGATCAGAATGTCATAGACCTGCATTTAACCTTGGTTATCATTTGAACTTGATGCCAGCCAAGCACAGGAGTCTCTGCTCACCAGAAGCTTATCTAAGCTGCAGGACAGATTGGTAAATCACACTGAAATTAGGTTACATTCAAATTGCTATGGCTGAAAAAACACAGAAGATTTTTAAAGCATTAGAAAACAGAATGTTTTTACAGCTGATAACTCAAAAGATAGTAATGTCAGGTAATTTCAATATGAGTACAGTTGAAAAGAAATTGCTAAACTTATTTGAAATCACTCTGACACCAGACACTTTTTTGCAGCTCTGTGAACTTTCATCAAATTAATGTCAGAAGATGCTTCTCAAAAGTCATTTGTAAATGTAATTTACTTGGTACTTTTTTTTCCCTGTCCTCTAGATGAAATGAATGATCATCAGAACACCCTTTCGTACATCCTGATCAACCCTTCTCCAGATACAAGATTAGAGTTGAATGATATAGTGTAAGTTAAAGCACATACACAAAAAATAGTCACAAGACCTGCAAAAAAAAAAAAAAGTATTTAAAGAAACATCTAATTATACTACATATGTATATACTTAAAATATACATATAAATATATAATACATATATTTGTAATGTTATAAACTTGTCATCCTCCTCTTACTCTGTATTTTAAATTGAAAAAAACCTAACCAAAGGAACTAAACTAAGCTCCTTCAAAGTAAGTCTAAGTGTTGCTCAGGCCTTTTCAACATTACAGCTGTATGCACTTACCCTGGCTTGCACCATGTTTTTCTAGTAACAGCTGTGGTTTCTTTTTGTAGATACTTGATCCGACCTGATCCATTGACTTACGTTCCAAATGCTGGACCCAGCCGAAAGGACAGCTTCTGCAATACAGTGGGACAAGACACCAGGGAGGAGACACAGCTTTGATATGTAACTCACCACAAAATTCAGAGACACTTTTATACACATGTTGTTTCCACTAACCATTTTGCAAACTGAGTGGTACATTTTATTCAGATTTTGGAAACAAAATGACAGTGGGTAAGTGACCAAATGCAGAAATGTGGTGCCTGGAAACTCTGATTTCAGGGATTGTCAGGTCTGTGGCCTGTTCAGTATGGTAGTTGAACTTTGTCAGCCTAACAGAATGATGACACCTGTTGCTATTTAACCCACATGAACAAATGTCAGATTCCACCATGTTTTGCTTAGATGCTCCTAAGCGTATTTAGGTGGCAGCATGTCAGTGACTGAGCTTCTGACTGACATCAGATTATCTGATGCCCATAGAGGGACAATGCCTGATTTGTAGTAGCAAATATGTTAATACCTAAAGCTGCCAACAAGGCTTTGTGTGTCAAGAATTCAGTCTTTGAAATAATTTTCAATCTCAGCCTGTCATCCATTTTTATTAGCACAGATTAGTTTCAGTCCCATTTTAGTCTTCAGGACCTGGCTTTTTGTTCCTTGGGTTTACACAGATCAGGTTGAATGACACAACCTGGTCACACTGCAGAGGTTGAGATTGAAACACATCAATGAAAGAAGAGCCCGCGGCAGGAAAGTCCCTCTCATCTCACGCAGGCACCCCCCCACACTGGCAAAAAATGGGGAAGTTACTGTGTGAAGCTGCATACAGTGGTAGCTCAGGTGAAACACAACCCTTTGAACCTTGGTGAGTTTGTAGAAACCTGGGTAGATAATAACACAAAAGTGAGAGCATCACTCTAGGGAATGATTCCTACAAGCCCTTAATATTTTCATGACTATGCCAGAACTACAGTTATCCATAGCATTTCATGCCCAGATTACCCAAAAGTGATACATTTTTACATGAAATTATGTATCTCATTGAAGATGAAAGAAATTTTTAACCCATTCCACAAAATGAATGTAATTCCACATAGTATGAAAAAGCATTATGGTCTAAAACCTCTGCTTTGGCATGATGTACCCAAGAAAGCATCTGCTTGTGTAAGAAGCCACTACAATTGGTCAGGCTTTCTACAGAATTAAGCATGTCTGTCCATGATCTTCCAAGATCACTGTCACAAATGGGGAAGAACATACTTGAGGTTTTAAGCCCTCTTCTGTTACAAGTGTCCACATAGAACCAAGTAATTTTGCAGGTAGTCTAATATGGAAAAAATGATTATTCTGTGAACTCCCATGATGTCCTATTTGTAAAAAAAAAAAAAAGGTCAAAACTGATTATATTCTCTTCTATATTAACTGGTAGAAGTACATTCTATTTCTGAAACAGAAACCACAACCAAGTTGCCCAGTAAGCAACTCCTGGATATGAATGTGTGTATCAGCATTGTCAGGATATTGAAATCAGATCACGTTCATATTAGGAATGGCAGTAAATCTGCTTTTACTTCCTGCCTTCCTCTTAATGATTCCAAGGTTTAACAATTCAGTGATTCTGCTTAGAGTCCATTATTGTTCAGTGCTTTTCCCCACTTGAGTCATTCACAAGTTTATTCACAGATAAAATATTTCAAATGGACACTGTGGGAAACAAAGAAACAATTGAAACAGCTGCACAGCCTGAAGTCTACATTTTTTCAAGAAACAGTATATGATAGAGGATCTTGTCCAAGACCTATCACAGAAGTTACCCAGAAGAGTTTGCATGTGCAGTGTGAATAACTTTTCTATTTTTAATACCTTCAGGGAGAAGACTCTATTCCAGTTGAATATTTTTTTAAAAAATACAAGTTTCTTAAAATGTTCATTCCAAAATATTAGGAGGATCTGTTGTTCCATACTGAAGGCTTCTCTAATGGAGTCTCAAAGAGGCAGAGAAGCTTCCAGAACCATGGCTATCCTCCAGCAGGCAAGCTGGATACTCTGCTTTTAGCCTGAGTCACAGTTCACAGGAATTCCCTGTGTGTGCATAGCACACATCACTGATTTAAGGACTCTGCCAAAAGGATCCATAGCAAGGGCTTGAGTCCTCACATTTAACAGCCCATAAAGCAGCAGAAACAAGCAGTCAGGTGTGTCCATTTGCCCACTTAACTCAGCAGAATTGCTGCTCAGCTAGATTGGAATAGTGGCATCTAATGTGACCTGGTATTTCTCCAGGCTTAATGAATTTCTAATTGCTCATTAGCCCCAGAAGATTTGCTAAAGCAAACACAAAGACAGCTGGAGACACTTGGAGTCCCTAAAATGAATGCAAGGCAATCTTTGTGAACCAGATACTCAATTCTCTTCAAAATCTGCTGGACGACAAGCAAGGTAGTAAAAACTAACAACAGCTTCTGATGAAGCAGAAGTTCTAATAACCCATGAATAATGTACCACAAAGTTCAGCTGTTCAGAAAAATGCTGTCTTTCATGTTGAAAGCAACCAGGTTTGCTTTCTCTGGAATATCCTCACAGACAAACTGCATTCTAGTGGAATTTCAATCTTCCAAGACCAGCCTAAGCACCACCACATTAACCCTGAATGAGACACTATGCACAGCCCCTCAGTGGCCAGGGAGGTAGTTCTGTAATGGTCATCCTACAGGCAATCTTATGTTCACACACTTTTTTCTCATCATGATTATCAGAAATGTAACACAAGCTTAACTGGACTGGAGACCAGACTGAGGAACAGGAATCTCAAGACTCAGTGCTGGAGAAGGGATGATGAAGTTCTAGAATGAGCAGGGTCAAATGCCTATTGAACAGAGGAGTTTGAGCAGGCAACAGTTCACTCAGTAGAGAGAGAAGTGTGGATCTGTGAAAAAAAGGTTTTTTCCATCTGTGCTAACTGTATTTTTCCTCCTGGCTCACTTCTATCAACAACCCAGAAATGGCCCTCTTCCCCAGCACTGCCTTAGCACAGCCCAAGCAGTTTGGTACCCAGAGAGGGAAGTGCTAGCTGATAATAATTGCTTCATTCTCAAGGGAATCTCCAGCAAAGCTAGACCTACCTATGAAAATGTGTTACCTAGTCTGCAATAAAAAAGTCACAAGAACTCTTTCAATGGCATGCAGTGTGTTTCCTTAACTGTTTCACTCCAATTCCACAACACATGTGAATTCATGCACACAGTAAAAAGCATAAAGTCCTTGAGTTTTTAAAACCTGCAGTGGAATGAATTACTGAAGTTGTGACATTTTGTCTCAGAAATTAAGAGCGGTTATTTCCCAGCATAGAAATTTTCTCTCTCACAAACAACTTTATGCCACAACTACACTTTAACAACTTCCAAGTATACAAATGCTTATTACTGAATATTACACCTCTTTATTTACCCATGCACCAAAAAAAGCTAAAGAATAAATGAATGTTAGGCTTCAGCAGTGGAGAAAAACTGAAATGACATTAAATGCAGTAGAGGTAACACACAGTTCTCTAGTTTCTGGAGAGTTAGGGCTGAAAGCAACCATTCTGTAATTTTGGAACATTTAATTTTGCAGCATTGAATTCTGCTTGATATCCCATGGAAACCAGCCACTAAAATCTGGAAATGAATTAATAATGTGAAGCAGCTCTATGCAGGTACATCAATTTGTACATCAAGGTTGTAAAAATACTTCTTCAAGGCAGTGCTATAAATGCAGAATTTATAAAACAAAGCACTATGCATAAAATATGGTTGCATATTCTTGATATTCTATTAGAAGCAACCCTACTCACCTTGAAACACATGTGCAATGAATAAATGTCTAAAGAGCAGCACTTCAAAATTTCAGCCACTTCCTTGTGCTTGGTACAGAATATGCACTGCAGCGATACTGGAAAAGAGTTTAATAATAAGAGTTAATAATAATAGGAGTTAACAATTCATATTAAGTTATGAGAGATGACCCAGACTTTGCTTCTTTTCATTTTCTGAAGTTAATTGAAAATATTAATGATAATATTGTTATATACTTAATTATTTCCTCTACTGCCAGTGCAAGGATATCAGTAATGGTAATTCAACACAAATATAAACTCCTAAGAAGCTTAAAAAGGCAAATATTTCTACTTCATTAATGAAAAAAACAAGCATTTGACATTCCTCTGAACTAAATTTTCTACAAAATCTAGACTTTAAACTGTTATGAGTTGGAACTGGCCTGTGCCATCCAGGAGAGAGACTGAGGGGCAAAATATGGAAATGAAAGATTAAATACTAATTCATGTGCACGAGGTATCTCAGACAAATTGGGGCATCCTGAATGGGGTTCTGCACAGGGCTCTGGTACCTTTAAAGCACACAGGTACAACATTAATGATTTGACTAATCACACCCACAATTACTGATAATAACACCAATTACTGTTCATAGGAAAACTTCTCTAGATCACTTCCTATTTCTTTTATCCTTTTGCCAGTATGGGCTGGGTGAGGAACTGGTTAATTTTGCTGGCAAGTCTTTAGCTTTTAATAGTTTTAGGTTTAGTATTTATTCCTGCTAGGAGTTATAAACTCTCACTGCTTCCATAAACGTACAGTGGTGTGGCAGACTCCACAGACTCCAAACAAAAGTGAGGAATTAGTATCTTTATAGCCTTTTATTTGTACAGCTGGCAAGTCTCTGTTAATGCATACTAATGATTATGCTGCTTGTGGACTCAGCTTCAGGATGTGGTGAAACTTCTATTACCTTATCTTATACAATCATGGAATCATTAGGAAAGATCATTTAGTCCACCCTTTCACCAAGCACCTCCATGCCAACTAAACCACAGCACTGAGTGCCACATGCCACATCCTGTGATATCTTGGGACATCTCCGGCAATGGTGACTCCATGACTTCCCTGGGCAGCCTTTTCAAATGCCTGACAGCTCTTTGCATGAAGAAATTACTCCTGATGGACAACCTGAACCTCCTCTTTTGCAGCTTGAGGCCATTTCCTCTCATCCTGTCTCTGGTTGCCTGGGAGAAGCAGCCAACCACCTTTCTATACCCTCCTTTCAGGCAGTTGTAGAGTGTGATAAGGTCTCCCCTGAGCCTCCTTTTCTCCAGGCTCCTCATCAGACCTGTGCTCCAGGCCCTTCACCAGCTTGGTTGTCCTTCTCTGGACTCATTGCAGCATCTCAAAGTCTTCCTTGGACTGGGGGATTTAGAGCTGGACACAGGATTTGAGGTAAGGCCTCACCAGTGCTGGGTACATAGGGAGAATCCCTTCCCTGGTCCTGCTGGCCACACTATCCCTGATAAAAGCCAGGATGTCCTTGGCCTTCTTGGCCACCTGGGCACATGCTGGTTCTTGGTCAGCTGCTGTCAGCCAGCACCCTCAAGTCCTTTTCTGCTGGGCCCCCATCTTCAGGAATTACTGAACAACCTGGAGAACTTTATTGCCATCCAGGTAATAGGAGAACATGTGAGGGTTGAGTTTGGTTTTGCTCACCTTCATGGATTGTTACTGCACAACCATGCATGTTTGATAGGGAAATCTGTTCCCTCTCCCCACCCAGGTAAAGGGAACAGATTTCAGAGTTGAGCTCACTACATTGTTTAATGTAAGGTAAAGGTGTCAGCTATGCAAGTGATGCCTTAAGTTTCAGCTTTCATGTTTTTCAGATTCTGCGCTGCCTAGGGGTGTAGCTCTGAGCTTCATATTAAGCATCAGTAAGTTCTCTTCACTAGGTAGGTAGACAAAATCCCTTTCCAGGTTGAGACCAAGGACAACCAAGGTTTTGACCTTTTTCAGGCCCAAAAGGTATAAACAACAAAGAACTGAAGAGAGCAACAAGGATAGAACTTCATAACCTGAAGCTGTAATTGGACAATTAACCCTAAAATGCAAATGGACTAAAACTTGTAAAAGTGAGAGACTTTGTGACCAGTCATCCATTTTTGTGACCATTTTGGGTCCATCTTGGGTGTAGCCCTGGGCAGGCTCTTGTGCTGCCCAAGGTGTACTCATTGAGGCCTTTTAATAAATACCTATTTTATTCCTTTAGCTCTGTCTAGTCTCTGTTCCAGGTTCAGCCTCTCTCGGCCTCACAAGATGTCATGGCTACTATCAAGTAATCAACATATTATGGGACCATAATATGTTGACCCATTTTTCAAACACAACTTCCTGTAAAACTTTCAAAATTTTAGAAATTATTGGGAGACCTAGGAAAGCCTCGGGGGAGTGTTGTACTTGCTAGCTGTATCTTTCCTGAAGTAAATGCAAAAAATGTCTTGAAAGTCCAGATGAATAGGTACCCATGTGAGATAAAAAATTGTCCTGTGTAGGTATTAGGTGAGTAATAATACTCCTTAATCAAAAGGTTAAAGACCAAATTCCCAATAAGACCAAATAAGGGAGAAATGCATTGCATTCAGTGGCTGCACCACAGGTTCCCACTGTCAGTCCTGGGTGGAATGGAGCTGCACAGAGCACCGAAAGATTGCACTGCAGGATTCAGGGGTTTCTTCATTGAACACAGTAATGTATGTTTATAAAATGTCATTGGGGATGCATATAATGTATATTCACTTTCTCACTTCCAGCTGAAGTGTTTGGTGTTCATGTGATTGATGTTTTGATTTCCATGTGCATCTGATAGGGATTTGGACTGAAACTTCTATCTTCTGAGGTTAGTAAGTATCATCTTATTTTTTACTTAACGAGGAGGATATTTTGTACACAGCCAAATGCCCTAAAATGTAATTTAATATATCACTAATAGGACAGTCTATCTGCATTTATTTCCTCTTTTTATTACATCTCCATGATAACAAATAAGTGGTATCTTGTGAGGTGTTCTTTGTATATATGACCACAGAGAGTAGCAGCCACTGTGGGCACTGAGATCTGGGAAATGCTAATGTTAGATTTTCTGAAGAAGCAGTTTCTGCCCCTATTTCTAGGACTAATTCCCCAGCACGGGATATCTTGTATGCTTTCTTCTTCAGTCACACTGGAATGCCACACAAGTACATTTAATGGTGCATAGGCAGATTACATCCAAGCAGTGTAAAATTAACACATTAACTTATTAGTTGTTAATGAAAGAACAAGTTTCATTGCATTGTCTTTGCTTTTTCTTCAGTAGGGTTGATTTGGTCTCTTGCTGTATTTTAAAATGCTTTAAAAATTAATCAAAGCTTCATCCAAAACTAAATAAGATACCAGTCACTATTCACTCAACAGAGAAAGGCTTCTTTATGGAGGAAAAATCCTTTGAATTCAGTCTAATACAAAACCCAAGCACCTGATTCAGGATGTCCATGGACCTCGAAAGTTATCATTACACAGATGTTCTGTTCCTACAAAGAAAACATCTGCTGCTTTGCCCATTGTCAAAGTTCCTAGGATGCTCCAGGATGGACTTTTCTCTTCTAACACATGTGTTTCTTCTCTTGCAGTGTTTGCCAATAGCGTATGTGCTCATGTGGCTCAATGTGATGAGATGTAACTATTTGATTGTACACACAAGGAGAAAATGGGACCTTGTGTATGTTAAACAGTGAATGAGGAGGTGGTACTATTTCTACTCCCTTTGCATTAAGACAAAACCCTACGTAAACATCTTCCAAATGTATATATTTAATCCTTAAAGAAGCATCTAGAATTTTTGCAGCCAGGTCTCCAGAAAAGACGTAGCCAGTTCCTGAACAGAAAGGGTGGTATCTGTTATCTGGGAATTCTTCTTCTGATATGTACCATTTACTGGCTTTATTCCGAATAGGGCTGTGCCCTGTCATTAAATGGCCTGTGAAATAATTCTGTGTGGGAGGCGGGAGAGGCCTGAGGAGCTTTTCAATCAGGTGCATCGTGTTGACAAAAACGTCAGCGTCTGTCTTCATAGCAAACCTCGTGCCACTGCAGTAGGAGGCCACCCAGCTCATGCCCATCAGAGTTTTAAGAGTTAAGTTGTTGTAAGTGTCCAGGAAGTCCTGCTGGATAATGTCGTGATGCTGCTCGCTTTCTCTCAGCAGAACGTCCCCGTTGGCGCCCTTGGTCTCGCTGCCGAGCATGAAGAGCCGAACAACCTCAGCGCCTGGAACCGCGGCCTCGCTCCCCCAGCTCTGCCGGATGGCGTTTCTGTGCTGGAGCTCAGCTGCTGTTGTTGATATCAGCAACACCAAGAAAGGTGTTTTATCTTTGCACTTCTCTTCTTCATTAATAATGAATGCAAATGAATGTGTCGGAGTGGGTGTGGCTTTATTCCCAGATTTCTCGTTTTCAGGTGGCAGTTCTCCACTTTTTTTCCCTGAGATTTGTTTGAAATTTGGAAATATTTTTCTAAGTAAACTCGTTTCATTTTCCATGTGAAGATCATCACTTTTTGGTAGAGCAGCAAGGTGATGAGAATTATAAAAAAAGGAAATCAAATATATTGCTATAAAAGAGATGAAAAGCAGAAAAAGGCTTTTCTTGGTGCTTTCCGTGGGAGAGAAGAATTCGCTACAGCAGCTCATGTTGGCAGCTGTGAGAGGATGCACAGGAAGCACAGATATTTTGTCAGAAGAACAGCTATTTATTTTCCTCTGTGACACAAAGATAAAAGCTGCCTTCAGGCTTCAAATTCTTCAGGATTCCTTTCATTTTGTTATTATTAAAAGAATCTTCTTATATAATTTTAGAATATATTGCAAAAATCTTTATCAAAAACAAACAAAAAAAAAATTTCTTTAATAATTTTTCAGGCTTTTCTTCCTAAGAGAAATACAGTATGAGAGAAACAGTAAGAAATAAATGAAACTAAATAAATACACTATTAAATGTAATAATTTCATCAGATAGAACAGATCTATATTTAAATATTGATGTAAAATATAAAGACATTTTAACTTCCTGTAGGCTTTACAAAAAGTTTTCACATACAATTGAATCATCCAAAGTTAATGAAATATTGTGATTGATTATGGATTCGTAGCATTGGAGGCTATTATGATAAATCAAAAATTTGATGTATGGCTGAAAGTGATTGTCTAGGCTCTATAAAACATTAATGCAGACAGACTTTGAGATGAAGTGCCCCCTGCCAGCAACTATCTCTGTAAAGAATGCCACAAACAACTGTCTTAATCTAGATTCATACATTTCAAATGGCCTTAGCTGAAGGATCCCATCCTCCCAGGCTGCAGACAGGTAAAGTATAAATACTGGATCTGTGCACATACTGTAGCTTTGGGTAGTTCTTTGTGATTTCCATAATAGCCAGGTCCCTCCCTTATTCCTCTTCCTGTTCAAACAAAACTACTCCAGTGAGAGCTCTCCAAGGGCCACAGTACTGCAGCAAATGTCCAACTGCTGGGGGTTGAGAGAAAAAGGGCATAGGGATATTCTGGTCAGTAGTTAAAAGCAGCTCACATGTACCACACACCTGTAAAACATGAAGAACACAGCAAATAATAGCTTAGCTCTAGCAATCTTCCCTCTTAGGTTTTTAGCTCTTTAGAAACTGTATATTTTGGCATCATAACATATTAAACATCCAGGATCCAAAAAACAAAGTAACGTAAGAAGGAACATGGTCACTATGACATCAGAAGTCAAGAGGCATTTCTGTACCAATTAACTGCTTTACTGTTATTTGAAATATAAGAATTACAGCACATGAAAATGAAAGAGCAGAAGGTAATTTTCAATTTTCTAAGTGTACTTCTGCACTGCAGTTTTCTTGATGAAGCTAAAAATATTTTGTCAAAGTGTTTGACTTCTGTTAGTTTTGACAGTGCAATTCCATTAGATGAAATCCTAGTTCCACTGTGGAAAGAACAGAAACTTTGAAGAAGACTTTTCTAAGAGGCAGCTAGAATATTTATTGTTTCAATTTGATTGAGTTATTACAAGATTAGTAGAAAATTCATGCTGCTAAAGAGAAAGAATACCTATGTCTTCAAAAATAGTTATAGTTTATCTTGGTTATGACTTTATAAAATGCCAAAAAGCTCTCAAAATACAATACTCCTTTTCTATTAAATTTTTTTACAGAAGAAGGAAAAATACTTTAGAAATAAATGCTTAGCCACAATAATTACCCATACCATTAAACCAAAACAATTGTAATTATGAAAATTATTTTTCTAAAATAATTGAGTAGCAAAATGCAGTGTATATTAGGTTGCCTTGGGATACACTGATTATTCAGATGCACACTGAATTTAACTACATTCAGATTTTAAAATTACTTCATATGTGCTAAACTCCCCCCCTCCCCATAATTAGGCCTTATTAAAATGATAAAAAGGAAGAAGATGACTGAAAAGGAGTAGAGAAAAGCAGGAAAGGCATTAGAAAAAAAGGCAAAATTAATATGGTACCGTTTCTCATATTTTCCTTATTTATTAGAAAAAGACAGATTTGAGAGCTCATGAGTTAGGGTCTACCTCACAATGTTCTACTTCTACCCTATCCCATCACAGATTTTGGAAGGATATAAAACTAAGAAAACCAACCCCTCACATCGTGGCAATGCTTTGATATTTTCCCAAATCCTTGAAGTAATGAGTTTTGAAGTTCAGGCTGTTAAAGGTGCTCCCACAAATGGCAAATTTCTAAGTAATCTTTTGGGGAAATGCTAGGTGTGTTTGAAGGCTGCCAGAAAGCACGAGACAGGGCTGATTTAATCCCAAACTGCCAGTTGGCAAGCAGATCACAGCATCTCCACTACTCAGCCTTGGCTTAGTTAAGCCAGCTTTTAGGCAGATTGGTGAAATGTCTATAAAAGGCTAAGCTGGGAAGTGGGGAAGAGCAGGAGATGCACCCACCTGGAGTGAAGGCAGCATCTCCTGGAGAGGAGCTCCGACAGGGCTCTGCCGTGTCCTGCAGCCCTTCTGCCTCAGCACAGACTCACCCGTGCAAAGGTCAGGCTGTGCAAAGTCCCAGCCACATCTCCTGCAGGCTCTCCAGGCGCTCCCAGGACGGCCCTGGAGTTTGTGAGATGAACCTGTAACTGATCCACCCCTCTTTTTTGAAACCTCTGTTGAATTTCAGTCCCACGTGCCGCAGTATTTGGAGGATGAATCGGGCATCGCAATGACGCTTGCTCTCAGAGGTTGTAGAGAGAAGCAGAAATGTTGCAGTTCCTGTCTGTACTAGTTTGTTATTGGGTTATGGGTGAAAAAAAGCTGTCTTGAAACCACTCAAGGAGCAGAGAGCTGCTTGTTCTCCCTCCTACCTGCATCATTTGGCTTCCCAGAGAACCCAGGCAACCCTTCTGTGGTTTACACGTAGAAACTCCTCTAAACATGTACTGCTGATGGATCAGTGCTGGAGAGACGAGAGAGAGGAAATAAAATTATCTTGATATGTATTGCTGGAAAGATCTACCTTCAGTTTTCTAAAATTTAAAATAAGATTTTTTTATGAGTAAAAGACATGGTCTATGATCCTTAAAACCACTGGCTGTTACAATGATTACAGTAATTTGAACAGCAGAGGGCTTAATTAACTGTGGAGAGAATCAAGCACTTTGCATAAAGCACTGAAGAAGTATATTAATAACAATTGCACATATTTAAGGAGCATATGGATTTAATTTAAGAAATGCATAAAGTATTTATCTGCTAGTGTAGTGTAAAATCTTTGTATATGTCCTTTTCTGATTTAAATTATGCCTAGACTGAACTAATCTCATCAAAATGCTAATTCTACACAGGAATAGCATCTTTATTTTTTTCCACTGGAATATGAATATTTTTTTTTAAAAGAACCAATATATGAAAAATGGAAGAAGAATTTTAGGTTCTTTTTTTCTTTACATAAGTGCACATTGGATTTAAAAATAGTCTCCAAAGAGAAGTGAGCAGCAACAGCTATCCGAGTATTTGCTTGTCTCTAGTTATCTGCTATATAATTTTTTCTTAAAGTACAGAAATATGGCTGCCATAAAATTTATCACATATAAGCAGAATTCCCTCTCTGTTTTTATGGAAGTGAACTGCAATACAGTTTGTCATGGGACAAAAAAGGAGCAGAAGCAAGAAAGAAAGAGGAATGTGTCTTGCAAATTCAGGGAATAATCTAATAATGCTACAGCAATTTGCTATCTCGTTTATCTGGGTTTGTGTTTGTTCTGGTTTTTATCTAAGGGTTCACATGGGAATTTATGAAATGTGACAGGTACCAGTCTCCCTTAGAAAATGCCATTCTAGTGGCACTAGAACAACACTGTTTTTTACCAGCAAAGATGCTGAGCATTGTGGACCAGTAATTCTGAGGGAAGATGTCCTCCACAGTTTTAGGTTTTTTGGCAGATGTATATAGAGAATATAACTATTCATCTACATAAATAAACTGTGAGGTGGAGAATGAGACTTTGTTGATCTATTGGACAGTCTACAGATGTCTAGAGAGAAGTAAGCAGAGACCTTAGCATGGCTTTTAGACCACAAGTCACCCCAAAACAATATCACTTTTAACCGTGTAATTTCTGGGAAATGTCTGCATGTACCTTTCTAATCTGTATTTAAATAATTTAAGCCCTGTAACCTTCCAAATAATCTATTTAATGTAATACCTCATTACTCGATTTCCTGAATCCAAACTGATATTCCTTGCTACTTGAATTTATTACCTCTTGAAGCACAGTTTTCTCTGTGACAACTTTCACCCTGTCCCTTCTCAGACTTTACTTAAAATGTTTACTGAACTTCCAAGCACTCTTATTCCTCCTCCTCAGTTCTCTCCAGTGGATTCTTAACTCCCCGAAAGACAAAGGGGACTCCTTACCTCAGGTGCAGCCTTTCCCTGCTGGGGGAGGAGAATGGAAGGAGAATAGAAGGATTACTTTATGTCTCCTCCAGGCTTTCTGCCTGTTTGTACACCTTCAGAGACTTTTTTTTTTTTTTTTGGTAACTGTTAGATGTAGATCCACGTGTTCTGCTGTGTCAGTAACAGGTAGAGCTCATCACCTGCTCCACACAGCTGCTCAGCTTAGCCAACAGGCTACCTTTGTTTCTCATTGTCTCAGGCAATTTCCATTTTCCCTGCCCATTCACAACCTTATTCTTTAGTGCATGATTCCAAGGGCCTTGGGAAGCCCTGGTCAGTATTCCTAAGGTCATATTCCTAAGAAACCACTGCCAGGCAGTCTCTGACTCTGGCTTTCAGACATTTATACAATCCCCTCATGGCAGTCTCATCTGCACTGTAGCTCCTTAGCCAGTGATTCTGCCCCACTGGGACAAGCACCCTTTCATCAGATCCCTGGCTACTTGTCCAAAAATGTCAGCACAGTTATGTTGATCCCCTTATTTCTGGCAAAGCAATAAGCATCTTCAGTGAGCTTACACTGCTTTTAGGTAGATTTTGGAACTGTTGTACCTTCCATTACAATCACTTTAGCCCCTTTCCTGAGCTTGGCTTTAGAAAGCTGTGTGATCACTGTGTCAGACATTACCACTGCAGACAGAGCTCTGACCACCCTGTTGAATTATTTCTTATCTGTATACTACATCACTGAAGATATTGGACTCTTAAAATATATTCAGAAGTGCATCATTTAAATTATAATGTAATAATTAATTATTTGCATGTAATAACTTAGAGGCAGAAAGAGGTGCTTGTATTCTAAGCTAAATTCTAAATTCTCTTCTACATCTAAGCAAAGGCAACATAGATAAAGCTTTATTCTAAGCTAAATTCTAAATTCTCTTCTACATTTAAGCAAAGGCAACATAGATAAAACTTTCCTACATCTAGAAGTGTGGGGTTTTTGATGGGAAGGGTTTTGTAATGATGCCATCTTGTGATCATGGCCAAAAGGACACTGTGTACAAATAGAGCAATGTTTCATTTTAGCTACTTTAGGCTCAGGCAGTGAGGGATCACACAATGTCAGCAAACCAAACTGATGGCATCAGGTACCAGCCTTTATCCCATTTCTTTGTTTGACCCAAAACTGTTTCCCCATGATTAGGTTTTCATCCCATGGATCTTCAATAGATAATCCAAACAAAAGGTGCCAAATACAACTTCCCATAGTTTATGAGTATTAAGACCCCCCCCACAAACTCAGGGGTTGCTGCATATATGGAACTGGCTCTAGAATTTTCTTTGAAAATTATACCTCATACAGAGCCTTCTATCCAGATTTATATAGGAATTTAAACATACCATTTTAACAGAAAAAGTGGGTCTTTGCAAGGGTACTACTTCACTTCACATAGCCAACTTAAGTATCTGCATTTTACTATAATTGACTATAATTTGCATGTAGATAGGGCAGTGTGAAAAATTAATTTCAAGATCTGGAATCAGCAAGGAGAGGGTTTTTATTTTAAAACAAAAAAAGGTAGCTTAGACAGAGGTTGGAAACATGAGATTCAATATTTGTTTGCTGCAGCTGTGTCTGGATTCTTAACTAAATTTATCATGGGCACAAGAACCAGAACTGCATTGCTTTTCTTTATTAACTTTAGTACTTGGCTAGGTTTTTATTGGAATTGGAATAAATTAGAATAGCTATTTGTATTAGAGATGTTTAGCTAATTTATACTTTATAATTAAAAGTTCTGACAATAAGGAGTTACTTAGATCAGTTACAACAAAAATTAACATAAATTTAATTATGGATGTTTATGTGCGGGTAGTTCATAAACAACTTGTCTGCAGGATTAGTGTCTCCTAATGCCTTATGTGGAGTCCTATAAAAGCTGCAGGATGCTGAAGTCCTTCTTGCCTCATCTCTTGGTTAATCATGAACTTCTGTAATTTAATTCAGCTAAAAATGACATTTATAAAGCTCCATTATTTGCTACAACATGAGCTCCTGGTGCTCAGGGGGATGTGCACATGGGAAGTCCTGAGTGTTTCTGTTCTTGTGCCACTGGCAGTTACTCAAGGGGCTGGGAGGGTTCCTGCACCAGTGGGACTGTGTGTGCCCCATGTTCTCCAGTGCATGCACTCACCACAGGACATCAGGAAAACCAGAAGCCCCTTGGCTGGGAAAGGCACTGTACCAGCTCTCCCCTCTCCTGGATAAAATGCTGCTTTCATCTCCCTGTGGGTGCTGCCACATGTTTTAGTGTCACTCTTGTGCATCAGGCATGAGCAATGAATGCTCCTCACATCTCCAGAAGATGAAATCAAAATGTCACCTCCTTTCACTGTCCTGACTCAGAGGTGAGTTTGGGGAGAAGCTGGCAGCCTCCCACACACAGCTGCTGCTGTGAGCATGTGCAGAGGCACTACACAGAGACCCTGAGAAATTCCTCCAAGTTAAAACTCAGGCACCAGTGGATTTTTGGGTGCTGTGAGGATAGACTGGAGATTAGTTGAGACATTCAGTTGTAACTGTATACATCTGAAATCCAGTCCTTGTGCTGTTGTAATTGGTAAATAATTTCACTCTCTAAAGCTACACTGTATTCCAAGAAGACATGAGGTGATGCTGACCACTGGAGCTCCCAGGATTGTTGAGAGCTACCTGATCCAGGCACAGGTTTTACCATCTGTATTTTTAGGTTTGTGGTTCTTTTCTAAACCTTTAAAGGTAAGCTGCCATAAATGAGGGGGTAAATCATCCTCATTCAGGGCTTGTTAAGAAAAATGTTTAAAAAAGTGTATCTTACTGAGGAAACTATGCCATGACTTCCACACAGACTAAATCCTCATTTTTAGACAAAGAAATACCAGCATAGTGATCTACTTACCTCTCATCATCTAACTTGGCCAAAGACATCCGCAAATCCAGATGCAAAGGTGTCTGTTCCTCTGGCATAACTGTTTCAAAACCACATCATCATGTTCCCTTTCTAAAATAATGAGAAGATGCAAAGAGCAGTGTTAGATAACATTTAAAAGCACCTTTACATTCCTGAGTAAACTACATTCTTCCTGACAAACCCTACACCTTTCTGCTAGACCCCAGGGATTTACTCTCAGTCCTGACAGTCAAGAAGGATTCATTTAGGAGATATTTAAAAAGTTATATATTTGCCACTGTCAGGCAGGTGCACTGTCTCATTTGGACAGCTTTCAGCAAAATGGGCCATAAAAGGGCAAAATTTTGGTATGCAAAAGGTACTTCAAAATAGGAACTTCTTACAAGTATTCTTAAACCCAAAATAACTTCTGAGCTGATTTTTTAAGAAATTCTGGGAAGATTTTTCTTATATTCTGACTCTACATTACAAGAGGAAGCAAAATTTTGCACTATGTCTTAAATCCTCCATTAGGCTAAAAATAAGTGTGCACTGAACTGATCATATTAATCATACTGGACTGAAGGATGAGGATAAACAGGACTCACTTTTCTGGCACTCATGCAAATGTTCAGGTGACACAGTAGACAGAAGAGTTTTCACTGGGATGAAATGCTCTACAGGCTGTATATTGGTTATACATAACTTGTTTAAAGTATTTGAATGTTCAAAGAGGAGCTGATAATTGTTCTGTGGGTGTAACTGGGATTCCTTTATCGTGCCTCAATCTTAGCTGGGTCTGTAGATGGTGCTGTAACATCACTGATAGCAGTAGTGGGCTCTGAGGATATTCACTTTTGCCACTGGCCAATACCCAGCTCACGTTACAGAGCAGTGATAAAATCCATGTCATCAGTCTCCATGAAACCAGCTGGAAGTACCAGTTCAGGTTTTATTGGAAGACTGTCTGGTTTACAGCATCTGAGTTTGCCTTCTTATTGTCCACGACAGCCAAATCATTATTTCCTACAACAGATTCCTCTGGAAATACTTCACTGTAATAAAATAAGACATTTTTTTATATTCCTGTAGCAAAAAAAAAATTTAAATTGTCATTGTAGTCTGGCACCTAAACAAATGTTACTTTTATGTCAGCAATCTTTTAAAAAGTAACCTTGTGGCTACAAATTCTTGGAATGTATCATGCAGTCTTTACAGTACATACTTTTGAGTACTTTAAACATCAAAAGCAGAACAAGAAAGTAAACTTGGAGTATTTACCAATAAACTTCATCAGTTCAGAATGAATTTATGCATAAACTGTGCCAAGAAAAAATGCACGTCTTCTGTTTTAAACAAGGGGTTGTGATGACTGAGCTGATTGCATTGAAATGATTTCATGGGTATTTTTGATTCAAAAGAAGTCTCACTTCATGTGGACAGAGTTCCTGAGTTAGAAAACTCAATTTCTCAATTTTCAAAATCCCTTCTACAAAGTGTGAAGAAAGTGTACTCTCCTGGTCATTAAGGAGAGCACAGGAATAGAGTGAACCTTTATCAAGACACTGTACTCAGTCCATGGTACTTAACATAAGGAGATATTTTTCAGTTCTTTGATCACCTCTCAGACTGGATTCTGAAATGAGGAATAAGATACCCTTTTCCTTATGTCATGGTATTTACAATGGAGTAGGTTCCTAGCACAGTTTTGTGGGATTCTCTTGACTGGATTGGAATTCACATCACAGCAATTGTGTGAACTTTTTTATACAAGCATAGTTAGTTCACATCATTTGTGACCAATGGAGAGGGTTTAAGCTATGGTTTTCTCAAACACTGTAAAAAAGATATCTGATCATCCATTAAAAATATTTAGCTTTCAAACATGAACGATTAATTCCTTGTCAAAGCACCTTTTCATCACAGTTCTGGATTATGCTGCTATGTTTTGAAGACAAGATTATGATGGCTACTAGGAAATTATGTGAGCAACAGAATTGGAAGTTATGAAAAATTTATTACAGCATATTTGATGCATATGGCTGACCTAGGAAAGCAATGATGTCTGCAATGCTCTAAAATTAGATTACAAAGTGGTAAAAACCTATGACTTTTTTGGTGACTTGCATTATTCTTCAGTTATCCTTCTCCCTCTTTCTCTTAGTGGTTTCTGCTACACCAAATAATGTAGTAGCTGAAAAAAAAAAGCAGTAAAAAATTTCCTCAAGGAAAAGGCAATTTGAAAGAAGTATTTAGACATGCATATTTTTTTTCACTGAGTTCTAATGTTCTTCCATTTTCTACCACACCTTGAGCTCCTATATTTTGTTTACATGGTCTATAAGTCAGATTTGTACTGCAGATCACTGTCATATATAATGAGAACCATAGTTTTGAAATGCAGGAGTTACTTGTCATAACATGGAAGTAGCAGAAAAAGGGAAGCTACACTCAGCAAAGAAAGCAGTTGAAAGCAAAATTAGTGGTGCTGCACAGACTTTCCCAGTTCTCAGAATTAGCACTTGGTTGGGTATTTCTCTCAGAATCAAAGTTTCCAAAGGAAGAAAGAGCAACTGCTCCCTGCTATCCTCAGAGAATCAAGTCATCTAAAAAGCAAAGACTCCAACTCTAGAACTTCATGACCACTCACAAATTTCTTCCTTAGTGTGAAAGCAATGAGATATTTTCAGCCTTTGTGTGACTATCTGAGTAAGAGTGGTACTAGGAAGGGCAACAGCATTGAGAGCTGTAACAACACTAATGTGTGCTAAATTTAGAGATAAGCAGGTCATTATTAAAGCAAGACCTTTGGAAAATCTGACAATATTTTAATAAAAACTTGCTTGTTACTTATGATTAGGATTGAAGTAAAGAAAATCTTATGGAAGTAATAAAGTATTCTGTTGTTTTATCTATGGCAAATACAAGAATCAATTGGAAGCTTTTAACTAAATTTTGATGAAAAAAGCATGTCCTTTTACATGCTGGCTGTTCACTTTGCCTGTGCATGGAGGAGAGTCCCTTAATTGGCCTGTTTTGGTGCCATCTCCATGGTCTTGGAAAAAAACTTCTTCCCTTCAAACCAGACTGACCAGTGAAATGAACCTGGGTTTCACACATCCCAGGATATTGCTTCACTTACTGAACCAACACACACACTCCTACTTTTTTTTCTCCTTTATATCCTCAATTTAAGGGCTGTGGAGGGGAAAACCATCAATTTTCAAATAAATTTAAAAGGTTTTGATTGTTTATTGGTGCAGTTGAAACATTCTGAATATAGGAAAAGTTTCCAGGAAACTCTCAGCATTAATAAAAATACTTGAGGCGTGTTCATGAAAAACTAAATTTCCTTAGGCTAAATTTCCTTCCTCTAAGAGCATGGTGTGATGGAATGCAGCTTTTGTCCCTCCTTTCTTTTATATCTTCTTCTTGAAGTGTGGGAAACAATCAAATTCCTAACACCACCCCCCTAATTTCTTATGCACAACTATGCAAATATCACAATTTAAAATAGCCCTGATGATTTCCTTCCTTACAGAAGCTGCCACAGTCACTTTATTTCCTTTATTCCTCTAAGAAACAGTTTCATCATAAGCTATTTATTCCCTTTTTTGTAAATAATAGTAAATGGTTCTTCTGCTAGACAATTCACATTATTGCTCACAAGTGCCATCAAGTTATGGATGCACTAAAGTGCAGCAGGAATAAAATATCTTCCACCTTAGAGCTTATGATGTGTCCAAAAATCTTGGAAATTTTAATAGGCTGTGGTATACTTTGCCACTGCAAGTGTCTTTCACAACTCATTGTGCAACAAATGATTTAACCATTGCCAATCTGTTCTTGTGAATCAAAGGCATAATTAAAATGCACTTTCTTGATTTACAATGCCATCTTTCCATAAGTAGAAATGCATGGAGAAGAAATCCCTTCTCAGTGTGAACTTCAGCCAGCAGGGTGAGAACTACTTTGAGAAGCTTTTGAAAAAGGTCACAGAAGCATTACTTCAGCTTTAAGGTGGTGCCTGTGTGTGTCTGAAGATATAAGATAGGCTGTGGAACTATGAAGCTGTTATTTAAGTCAACTACCATTTTATTTTCCTCATGCTTCTGTTTCCAGCTTTCCTTTTCTTCATCCAATTTTAATTTAACCTTTATGACTTGTGTAGGAATATTTATGTGAAACTGAAACTCTACCCTCTCTGAAGAGGATACATCCTAATCCAAACCCATTGTTCTTAGCAGTTTTATACAGAACAAAAACAACCCTAAAAGATCTCTTCTGTGCACACACAATAAAATGTGCAAACCACTCTATGAAATAATACATAAGCTTTATTTCCTACCTGTCTAACTGCACTGTGACATGATATACTTTACATTAGCTATTATTTCTGCAAATTCTCATTTTCTCTGTCAAATGATGCATGAAAGTGAGAATCACTGTAGCTTAATGGAATAAGCCTCTTATCAGTGCTATATATCAAAGGCATCCCACTCTGAACACCTAAGGACAGAGGGATCATATGTTCTAAAACAATTTCACTGGAATTCACAGTAGGTTGCTGGGTTTGAGGCTTTGCTGCTGCTGTTCATTTTTCCCTTGCTGTGGGGACAGTGGTCAGTTTTTTTGTTCTTTATAGGCTTAAGTGTGCTGGAGGTCAGCAGGGGGTTACAGATAAGGAATGATGTCAAGAGGGACTCCTCTGTCTTAAAGAAGCACTAGATTTGTCTCTATTGCTCAAGTTTGAAAAACAAAAAATATGTGTTTGAAATAATTTATGTAATAATAGCAATGACTGGTGTAACAGCATTGACATAATATGAATAACATAATAATTAATAATTGATGAAGCAGCCAAAAGGAGGCTCAATTTTAAAATTTTAAATTTTTTAATTTTAAATATTTAAAAAGAACTATTTTATATCCAAGGCTGTTGTCACATAGGCTATGCCCAAAGAACAGCAACACATGTTTGGGGTAAGCTACAAGGAGTGATGAGGCAGGAGAGGGGAGAGAAAGAGAATTCAAGTCCATGACTACCTTGACCTGGGCTGATCTCCTCTGCATCTCTTCTGAGCCTCTGGTAAGAGAATTTGAAGCTGCAAGGCAGACAGCATGATTCAAGTACCATCCTGGAAGAGAGGCAAACAGGTTTATGAGGGGTTTGTCTTTCATTAATCATAAAAAAATATTCCCAATTTACCTTTGTAAAGGGCAGAGGGAAGTCCAGGGCTGTGTAAAAGGTTTCAAACAGCACAGTAGGAATTAATTCAGAAAACTTTGTACATGTTCTCTTTTTGCACATTGTTGAAAGCCAAACTTCAGCTGTCATTTTCTTTAATCATACCAAGCTTTTGGTGTTGTGGGAGAAAGTGAGCCTGACTCAGTGTTCAGCTGGTTGCCTACTATTACTTCCCTTTCCAAAGTCCCACTTTCATTATAAAGCTGCATCTTATCTAGATCTTCTAGCTCTATGGAGATTTAGCTTATACAAACTCTGCTTCATCTTCTTAGTTGCACTCTCTTTTGGATTCAGTCAAGTGGTATTTGATTATTTTTTCATGGGGAGATGATTATGTTATTATACTGACTTTCATATTATTCATACTTTACAGGATGTGTTTCTTGAGAAAAGGGCTGGGCCCACAACATAGTCTGTGCTCCAGAACTTTTAAATTCAGTTAATTTTTTTTTGTAATTTCCTGGTTGTTCTGTGATATCACATTTATCTGCGATGATTTTTTCTATCTTAGCAAATTCCAGCAGCATCCAGGTGAATCAAAGAAAGAGTGAATTCTTTCTGTAAAATTTGACCAAGTTTGAAAAAAGCTAATAAATATTTGCATATTTTGAAGAAACTGGACAAAAATATTTCAGAAAGTTTCTGCCTTTGCAGCAGAGTAGTCCTGTAACACTGTGCTCATGAGCATTCAGCTCACAGGCAAAGCAGCAAGAATGGGACCCAGATGGAAAAGTGCTGACAGAGGCAGCTGTACAACTTCCTAGGTATGAAGGGACAGTACAGCTGGAGGCACAGAACTGATATTAATTCATTTTTTTCTTTGTGAGGCCATGAAGGTTTTATTTTTCTAACCCTTTATTCTCAGTTCAAAGAACATTTGACAAGGGCTGACTTGGTGAACCAATCTTTTTAGTGTGATTTATGGAATCAAGTCATGAATCTTTAAACCTGGTGATATAAATCGTCTCTTCAAAGTATCTTGCATTGCTGAATATTATATTATTTTCCAGTTTTAAAAGTTCTGAAGCAGAGAGCAAAACCAGCACTCTATGATGAATACTATCAATTACACAACACAAAATCAGCACTGATCCTATAGGTTACATGTGAGTTTGGACCCTAAGTAAAGAGGATCTGTAAACTGCAAATTCAAGAATAATGCAATCAGATTAATAAAAAGGGCTGAGTGTGATCATAGATATTAGCAATAAATCCTGAAATATTTCCATCATGTTTAATGATCATACTTTGTCTATTTCAAACACTTCTGAGCTTTGCTATTGTATTAAAAATGATGAGTTATTTCCTCTCCTATACACACCTACTTATGTAAAGAAATGGCTGACAACTCTCCTTTCAAAAGCCACACTATCTCTGCAGGACCTGCTTCCTCTGCAGGTGAAGTTGCCTTACCAGTTGAAGGATAACAAGTCAGAATGCTGGAATAAATAAAAGAGCTAGTGCACTTAGCAGAAACCATGGGAGGCTGGTCAAAAATACCAGTCAGTCCACTGCATTAAACAAGAAAAAAAAATATATTTGGGAAAAGGTGCAAAACTACTCCATCCTCATCAATATCTAAGCAAAATCCTTGCTTGTCTCAATACCTCATTACAATGGCACAGTAGCAGAGAGAGCATAACCCTATAATCAACCCAACTGTTCAAAGCCAATACTCACTGCTCACACCCCATTTCCTTACTTGTGCAACTCTAACTCCAAGGACTTTACACTGATAATGAGATCAGGATCTCACTTCCTAAAAAAAACCCAAAAAACCAACAGAGAGAAGAAAGCCATAAAATGCAATTTGAGGGGCACCAAATTGCAGCCACAAATCTGTTGAATTAGCAAAGAGTGCAGAAAAGGAAGCCCATGTTTCATGGAGGATGTTTAGCTGCCTTTCACTGTCAACAGATAACTGAGTCTGTTTTGTTCTGGTTCATCTGTCTTTTCAGAAACCACACACCTGGATCAGCTTCTCAATGCAAGTTATCAATTTTAGCTGGCAAACAGAATAACAAACATTTTAAAAAGACAAAGAGCATCTTAGTTTAGATCCCTATTTCAGAAAAAAGGGTAAATCTCTGCCATGTTTCTCACCTCTGACAATAAGAAGAGTCAAGAGAACAAGTCTGGATATGAACAAATGTATCTGTGATATTTTCTGAAATAGATCCCATCCCTTCCCAGCCCTATCTTCACTGATGACTTACTCATGCTCCTTCCTCTTGTTATGGTCAGCATTCTTTTCCATTGTGATCACATAATTAATGCTTATTATTTGTACTCTAACAGAATGTCTGCAGTTAGGTATAAACATAAATGCTCTAAAATGTTAAAATATATTTTACAACTTTTATTTAGTGTCAAAAAACCACTTTAATTCCATATAACATAGTGATACCCAGAAATAAACAAGAATGTCCACAGAGATGTTAATTTGCTTTAATATAACTGAAGTATCAGTTACATTGCTGTGTGTAAGGCACAGGTCTGATTTTAACTGAACATAGATAAGTTATAGAGGTGTTTTGTTTTGTTTTTTTATCAATATGATAATTTGTAGGGGGAGGGGGAGACCAGAAGGAACCTGCACATATATTTTGCATAAAAAAACATACATGATCAGAAAAATTCTTTGGAATTCAAGTAACAAACCAGTCATCAAAAACCTTACAGGAGCATAAGCCTAAGGTTCGATTTTTTTTTTTCTAGTTATTATTAGTTATTACTTGAATTGTAGGTGACAAAAGAATCCTATGTATTAAACAAAATTTTTGTTTGAAAATACATCACAAGTCCTTGAAATTTTCAGCTAGATATTCAGCTGAATTTTCACCCAGCTAGATATCCCCCAGTCCACCAAAAGCCCCTGTGCCAGGGACTCCAGATGCTCCAGCAAGCCTAATCCTGGTTGTTTGCTTGGCTTCCATCTCTGCCAGCTGAATCATTATCAGGCAGTTGTCACATATGCCCTGTGGGATACCTGTAACCCCCTATTTTCACTTCTCTACTTTTCAATTTACTTCCCCATCCCTACTATCAGCTCCCTTTTTGCCCCCTTTCCTTTTTATCCACTCTGTTTCCTAATTTCCAATCAGCTTCTGCCTCTGGTAAAGGCCACTGGAAACTCTTGATTCTCCATCAGATCACAAATCTCTGCAAAATTTCAGTCAGATACCCCAGGACTGGGTCTCCTCCTGCCTGACTTGAAGCACACCTGAGGGAAGGTGTGCACCTGCTCTCACAGGGGGCTGCCACATTTCCCTTGTAACTCCAACAGAAAAACACCAAAATCAATAATTTCAAGGAGATGTAAATCTTCCTGTCAGGAGCTTCCCCTCAGCTGTGCCCAGGTCTCTGCCTGGTCCTAACCAAAGCTTTTTATCCTCGTGGCTTGCTCCAGGCATGCAGACAGTGCATTTATCCAAAATCCAGAATTAAGGAGTGTGGATGTAAAGCTGTTGTTCCTTTCCCTGACTCACTGCAGTGACTAAACATTGATTATAAAAATTTTAAAAAAAGAGATTTTTTTCCTCTATTCTTCTGATTTCAGTGGGTATTTATCAGGGATTAGAGGATGCTCAATCAAGCATTAGTATAAATGAACTAGGTTGAAGTAGAAAAACCAGTTACAGGCTGGTCACCTGAGCTGATCCCAATCTTGCTGTAAATCAAAACAAACAATAAATAAATACAACTGAAGAAAGAGGATTTGCATTGCTTTACACTGGCGGATTTGGTCTCAAGCACTCAGTGCCTCACTGGTATCACAGTGTGTGATCACTTCATGCCTGTGCATAGACATTACCAAACAGAGGCTTTTGTTTCACCTCACAGAAACACAAATTGGCATTTGGGATGGGGGGTCAATGGGCAGTCAAGCTGCAGGGGCAGCAGGGTGAGGAGAGCCCCGGAGGAACTGATGGCAGCAGGAGAAGAGGAAGCAGCTCACTGCAGTCAGGGCTGTTCCTCACTCCTGCCCCTCTGCTGTCCCTTCTTTGTCAGCTCACAGGCTGCCTCCTCTTGGATCTGGCACTATGACTATCACTCTCTTACCCCAAAATAATCTCTGCATTAGCTGAATATGAGGAAGATCTACTTTTCTCCTAAAGAGTCACCTGAGTGTGGATCACCCCTGGCTGGATTAGAAAGTGCAATGAACTCTTAGTTCTGGCAGGAGAGAGCTTCTGTGGTCACTGCAAATGGCACAAGCACTCTATTCAATAAAGCATGATATGACTTAATTTTTATTCCTAAGTGTACCAACATGAATGTCTGGCAAGCCAGGACAGTCATTAAAAATATCTGTAAACAATATTATTTGTTTTGATTACATTCAGAACTCTGAACCACTGCTGATGGAATTGCCAAAGTAAACAAGTTTTTTTTTTTCACTCTTCCTCCATGTTCATATAGCCCTGATTTCTTCAGCTGCTGACATTTTATAAATGTCATAGTTTATGAGGAAATAATAAAACCTCAGGTAACACCACAAAACACCATGACCTTTAGCTGAGGGATTGCTCTAAGTTCTTTAGTAAGCTCAGTAAAGAAATTTGGAGGTGAAAATTCAGGCTCTAGGAAGTAATTGAAGACTTCAAAGGTCACAGATTTTCTGTCTGTGAGTCAGACTCAGAAATATAATTTTTTTTCTAACCTGATGCTTGGGATTTTATTTTGCTAATGACCTACTTTAGCAACAAATGATAAACAGCTTTAACTGAAAATGTGAAAATTTTCATTATTATTTGGAACTGAATTTGTTTATAGTGACCAGTCTAGTCAAACCTAAAGGCATTCCCCACTATTAGGATTTTTGCCTAGGAAGAAGATTTTGTGACTATTCCCACAACAGTATTTCCAGTAGATCCTCTTAACAGGTACACATTGGCATTTAATGAACCATTCCCAAAACACAGTTAGAGAAAAATGGATTTTGCTGATATTATAAAAAGATTCAGAATCACTTTGAAGACATTTGAATTCTGTCATAACTTCAATAGGTGTTTTGACATTTGAAGGTGTTATCATAACTTACCTGTCATGAAATTTGAGGATGAATCCTCCTCTAGAAAGAATATCTGTTTTTCCCATGAGCCTAGGTATGTGTATCCCAGCAGAATTACTCAGATTTTTAATCCCCAGACCTCAAGAACTGAGGCAAGTGCACCTGTTTAGTTTATACTGCCTAGAAAGTGGAATTGGACACAGAATGTCAAGCTCTTTAGATTTTCTAATAGGACAGACATTAAACCACTTCTCACCACTAAAGCAGTTCCATCTAAAGCTGCATGAAACATAAAGCTACAATAACCAGAAGCAGTAGAACTAAAAACCAGCTAAACAATTAATACTTAGCCAACAAATCACTAGGGGTAGAAAAAAGAGAAATAAAAATTAGCATAATGTATGTAGGTACTTGCTAAAGTAAATCAGGGCAGTGCAGACTTAAAATAACTGCAGGGATAGTGCCACAAGGGCAAGAATAGTCACAGTTTTTCTTGTGCTGCATTTGAAATAAAAGCAGGAAGAACTAGCCATCCTCTGGGAAGTTGCAGGAATGGAAACTTTACTATAGGTAGCACAAGAGACATTGGACAGCTGCTTCCAAAATGAAGCATTACTGACTCCAGAAAAGGCAGAGAAGATATCCAGTGTAAATGAGACATCTTTGTTGCAATGACATCAAATTTAATAGAGATTGGTGGCACTGGAAAAAGTGTCAGGTCACTGCTACAGGACAGTTTTAATTTTGTTCAAATGGTCTTAAAAGTGCAACTTGTGCTTTAATACTCCTGGGATAAGAAAACATAAATTATATCTTTGGGATAGAATAGGAAGTCTGAATACACTCAGAATTTGTCCTGGACAAGTGAGAGTTGTGGTTTAAGTAATTGAGTTTCTGCATATATAAAAAGAGATATTTTCTAGCCTGGATGCACAGCTCCTTCCTACTCCAATCATGACTTCCAATAGATTAATTCCTCACTTTCAGAAAAAAAAGTGGCAATACAGAACATAGAACAAGAAAGTAATTCACACTTGCCTTAGCCTAAGGTTTAAATGACTTCACTCAGCTCCTAAAGCATCTTGATCACGATTCAAAAAATCCCAGCAATTGACAAGTGGTGAAATGAGTTGTTTGATCAAAGTCTGAAGTCAGCACTTTGTTGCAGAGTCTGCCATCTGTTCATTACTGTCATGCAAGGAACACACCAGCTTGCTGCTGGAATGGTGTGAATTGTGACACTGCTGGCACACACACTTAGGGGCACTGCTATAATACTGAGAATTTTGTAAGAGGAAAGGAAGCATTTGAGCAGTTTGCCATTTATAGCTCCATGAGCTATCAATGTTAATGGTGGTGTGAGCTCTGGGGGTCTGTGAACTCTCCAAGTCTTGCTGCTTTTAGGTAAGAACTCTGAAGTCAGTTCTAAAAGAAATATTGAAAAAATTCAGAAGTATTTTTAGCACATGGAGAAACATCTCAGTAGTAGGTCACTTGGTAATTCCACAGAGAAATGTTAGCGTTTTGGTGAATTAATGCATCCTGTAAATATTGCAAAAAAAGGCAACCATTGCCTCACTGTAACTGTCTCTGAATTGTAGTGGTGCCATTTTGTAACATTTATTAAAAAATATCACAAAGCCATCAAACTTACCAGCTTCTTGTCTCATGCACTATAATCTCCTAATGCTCCTGAATTGTAGGAAGAAATTTCTGTAAAATCTTTCACTATGCTAAAAATTCCTTTTCTGTGTCCTTCTCCATTCACATTTTATGAGTGGCACTTTTTTGCAGCTCACACTTTCAGATTTATTAAGTCTACTTGCAATTTTTTGTCCAAAGCTGCAGTTTATGCTTAGAAGGCTTTTGCATGTCATTGCTGCTTGGACCTCAGGAAAATGATCTATCACTACATCTCAGTCCTCCACTACCTACATATATAATGGATTTTAGAATAAAAGATTCATCAGAAAAAGAGTAGATGAAATCACAGATTTGCCTGTTAATAAGGGAACTCTTGCACTCACACAGAATAAGTTTAGGGAAAAGCCTATTTTATACCAGATATAACTGTCTCTTCCTTAAATCTTGAAAAAGAAATTTGCTATTCCAGTTGCCTACTTTTAGATGTAAAATCCACACAAAATTACGATTACGATTGTACAATAAACAACATTACTACTGATAAATAATAAAGGCTTTGCCAATGTAAAAAATGCATTTCTTTAAACTCAACATGCAATGATAATGAAAGACAGCATGAGCTTCATCTCTACAGATTTTGCAGATGACTCATTCGTAATAACCTTTAATATTCTCCAACAAGAATCTGCTAAAAATTATTCTGTCATGAAAAAGAATATTTTAAATATACTTTGCACATCTAACACCAATTTATAAATTATTTTTTTCTAGAGTCGTATTTTGCACTTGTATTGCACATATAAAAAAATAAATTTGGGGTGGCCTCACAGACACTGCCAATGTTAAGTTGTGCCACAGTTGTGACTGAATACAATAATTGCTGGGCATTGGAAAGGAGTCAGACAGCAGATTCCCTATGTAGAGCAGCATGTGGAAAGTATTAATTAGAAGTTATTAGGAACCTGATCTGAAGGTCATTTAGGAAAGGCCAAGTGAAACCATTTCAAAGAGGAAATAGAGTATGAATGCCTCTCTGCTTCCCCCTTCCATCATTAAGCACTCATTAGGAGATGTGATTAAGGGAGGTGTTGGAAATCCTGCAATGAGTTCCCTCAGTCTGTGCAGCAGCTGGTTAAAGACCCCTCTGCAGTAGATTGAGCCATCTCATGAGATGGTCTGATAAAGATTTCAAGCAGAAGGAATTGTGTTCTTCAAAAATCCTCAGAGACTGAATTTTCTTCTGTGTTCAATTTTTTTTTTTTTTTTTTTTTTTTTTTTTTTTTTTTTTTTTTTTTTTTTTTTGGTGAAGAGAGAAAATGATGAATTCCTATACAAACCCATTTGTCCCTGAAGGAAATTAGCTTTGTAAGGGGCAGGGGTCAGGAAACTGGAATTCTCTATTCAAGATTCACTAGTAATAGAATCTGTTCAAGGTATTTCATTATAGCTTTGGCAAGAATAGGGGGGGGAAATATACCTTGTTCTCATTCTTGAGGAAGTCTTGCAAAGATTTGCTGCGACAGCAAAGCAGTGCTCTGAAGCAGCATCAGGGAGACCTGAATTTTTCCTGTGACCCATTTAGAGGTCTTAAGGTGGGGATATGGAGGTCTGATAACACAGTTCCTATTAGGGCTCCTGTTTCAGGACACTGTGGATGGAGTGGAAATCTCTGTTTATCTCCTCACTGATCCATTAAATCCTTCACTGGTTCACTGATCATCTTTGAGGGTAACTTCAAAAAGTTACTGTGGTTTTCAGGAGTTAATGGCTTTGATTCCCCAGTGCATCAGAGGTTTGGGGTTTTTTATTGCAAGCTAGGCAGGAGCCAGCTGCTGTGGGATCCAGCAGGGGAATATCTCCTGGAAGTCACTTCAGTGACACTTGTGGCTGCAGTAACTTCTGTGGCTGCAAGAAACAACAACAAGAAACAAGCAAGGAAGAAGGGATGCACTTTGGACTCCTTCCTCAAGAAATCCTTTACAAAAAGGATGTCCTCTGTGGCCTGGATTATAAAATAGACTTCAGCCTACTTGGCTGATAGTGACACCTGGTTCCCATTTAGCAACCCTGTGGAAAGGGATCACTCCATAAATGCCCTGTTCTGATGGCTCCAGTCACAAGTCTGACACCTCCTCAGAGCTGCTGCTACCTTTCCTCTCCAAACCTACTCTGTCCCTGCACCAAATCACAGATTTAAATCCTCCAGTCCCATGGAGGATCAGCTCATCCAATCCCAATCCCATCTCCCATACAGGAGACGTAATAAGGTCATTTCTCTTGGAAGTTACTGATTTCTGCACAAAATATGTAAATATTTAGAAGGAAAGAGCAATCCTAAGGAGGGAAATGTGTGCTGCTGTCCTGTCCAGCTGCAAGGGAATTTTTTAAATCAAGTTTTTTTTTTTTATTTTCTAATTGTTTTTCGATTTTTGCTACATTAAACAATCCAAATCAGATCAGATTGGCTTCTACTTGGTACCATGTACTTGTTCAGATATAAAATTGAAGGAAACTAAAAAACAACCACTTAAACTATCTGCTCAAGATAAAGTTTCTTTTTGTAATATTGTATTTTCAAACCACCTTATTATAAAATTATCATAAGTAACTGACATGAAATTTTTATTTTTAAAAAAATTAAATTTAAAGTTTTAAAATATGAAAAAAGTGATTTTGCATTTCTTCCCATTTTCCTCCAACTAGAACAAAAATACCTGTACATTCAGCTCTATAAACTCATCAATACAAACCTATGGAAAAAAGGTATTCAAAGAGCAGACATTCTCTGACACATAACTTCATTCTCACCTTAGTCATAATTTATGAAGAAAAGAGCTTTCACTGTCTCCCAAATGCAGCAGCCACTTCAGTGCACATCATTTTGTCTGAAACAGTGAAATTGCTCAGTCTTGAATGCACCACTGAAACAGCCAGTTCTGCTAAACATTTGCAACAATTATTTTTTGAATGGCATTCAGGGACAAACCAAAAAAAATATAAAAGTCCCAAATCAATATAAAGATTTTTAAAAAGCCTCAGTCTTTGGTTAAGAGTTTTCAATTGCTGGCAGCAGTAAAGTTGTTTTTTTTTTTATTTTTCTGGAGAAGCACCTTTGTCTTTCTCATGATTACCTGAAGAGCTGGATCCCATCTTCCTCTCCAAATTATATTCATATTTCCAGATTTTTCCTCAGAGCTGTTTGCAAAACAAGAATTCCACTTGACTAAGATTCTGAGAATTTAAAATATGGTTTTGCTCTGATTCTAAAACAAAACATCATAATTCATAAAGGCAACACATTTAGCTGAAGACAATTTGTTTTGCTCCAAGCAGATGATTTTTTAACTTTATATTTGGTATTATAACACCAAGTATATCCTATATAATATCATAATGTATATATATAATATATAGAAAATATATAATATTGGTATCATAAGCTAAAAAAAATTAAAACTTGTTCTAAAAAAAGTCATACTGTTTGTAACATGCTTTAACATAGAATAACAAAGGTTTCCAGGCCCTTTTCCTATTTTCAGATGTTTATTTTTTAAACACATTTCTAAGAATGAATCCCTGCTTTCAGCTGAGGATTTTGATTTAATTTGAGCCTCACAGAAACAGCATTTCCTACCTGCCTCAGTGAGGAGCTCTTGCCACTGTGGGGTTGGTGCAGTGAAGTGTCCAGTTTGGGCTGTCCTGTACAGTCACAACCATACCAGAGGTGCACTTGTTCCCTGCCAGACTGGGCTGATTTCCAGATTTCCTATGGGAAAACTGGGAGCACTCTTAAAAAATATCCCATTCTCTGGTGGCTAAACTCTGGCTGAATTCAGATGTCCTGCAAAAATTGCCAGGTATGGGATCCCTGAGAGGATTTCACTTAGAGCAAGCCATGGAAGCAGCCTGACAAGGTTCATGTGGACAAAGTTACTGTTAGTTCTTTCCAGTGATTCTTAAATATTCTGCATGTGTCACTGGATGAATGTCAAAGCAAAGTGCAACAAGAAAAATGTTTGTCTATTCCACACAATGTTGTTATCACATTGATTTTTTTTCCTAATTTCCTCTGTTTTGGAAATCACTTCAAGTCCTTCATGTTTCAAACATCACACTCCACGCTCTTCTGAGTGACAAGCCTGTCTCCCTCACAAAGTTCCTTGTTTGACTTAACACAAAACCATAACCAGCACCAAGATATTGAAAGTGGGAATGGCTTTTCAGTAAGATCTCTTAATGCATTTAAAGGGTTTTTAATGGTTTGTTTAGTGGAACTTATCAATATTTATGTATAAACTAGAAATTCTAAAAATATCTATACTTACCCTTTCAAAATCCATTTGGATTCTTTGACTATTACTCAGGAAGCTTCAGGCACTGATGTACATACACTTACATTTACTGTGCTCCATTACCACTGCATTCAGGTATGTGACACTTTTTATTTATTTGCAAACCTTGTGCAAACTCAGTAAGTCCAGAATAAAGGACTGTATGAAACAGAGCTTGGTTCTGTGCAAAAGCACCAGCTCGAGCCCTTACCCAACAACACAGGGAAATAAAATGCAGGTTCTGTGCAGTAACATTCTCACCTGTGTTCCTTAGAATTACACATGAGAAGGGAATAATGAAAAGTTACACATTTGGAATTACACAACTACAACCCTTTTTTTTTCAAATTAAGATTAAGCATCCTCCTTATTCCAGGAACTGCTCACTAACTATATGCAACCTGCCCATGGGAATATTCCAAAGATCACAGTTCTCTCAGTGCCATACACCAAGTTTTACATGCTGCAGCAGTAACCTCGGTGTCCTCCTTCATGTCTGTCCAAAGCTGGCCATGCAAGGAGTGCCAACAGGAAATCCAGCTTAATTCTTTTACTGCTTTGGCTTTTCTTAAGCCATTGGAACTTTCCTAGTATCACTTTTTCTGCCTCTCAGGGCAAAATCTTTACACCAAGAGAGGATAAGATCCATCCTTGAAACATAAAATACTTGTAGATTCTACCATAAATCAGGAAAACCTTTCCATCCTTCACTACCCTTCACATAAAATAAAGATTTATAATGGGCCACTAAAGAGAGTGTGAACAGAGTCTATAAAGGTACAGCTCCTCATAGCAGCATTTAAATGTTTACTTTATCCACAACAACCTGGAGACAGAGGATGCTATGTTTCCATGTACAGGCTTCTGAGAAAGATGAACATTTTAGTCCCAGGGTCACATTCTCTACTCCCATTGTTCTTCCAAGACAAAGTTTTTGGTGTTTTTTTTTTTTTCCCATGAAAATCCCTATTTCTACCTAGTGCGCTTCCATCTGTCCATATAATTTTCTTCTCATGCCTGTCTACCCCTTCTCCAGAAATACAAGCTGCTTTTTCATTTGGCTGCTGTGCTGCACTTTGGGAATGTTCTCCATTCTGCCTGAAATATCTTGGATTTTTGCAAAGTGTTCTGTTATGCCACGAGGACGAGCCTTGACACCGTAGCACTGTCCCAAATGGAATGATCAGGACCCTTTGGAACAGGTCTCTCTGTGTGGCCTCCTCCTGTCTGTCACAGAACAGAAGCCATTGCCTGGGTAGAAGATGTACCCAACTGCACCAGGAATGATTTGTTCCACAAGATGTCATGATGTGACAAGTCCTGTCAAAGTGAAGATCATTTTCAGTTATTGAGCTAACAACTGCAATCTAAATAGAGATTAGGCTCTCCAAAGAGAATGGCTCATCAGTTACACTCTTGGAGTTAGAAGCAAATTCAGAATGGTTTTTAAAAAGGTCCAGTTTTCCACTACCTGAGAGGAGAATTTCCCTCTATTTCAGAAGGACAATGAGTGCACTCCATGGCCACTCATCTTAATTATGAGAGGCACTCATTGCTTCAAAACCCCAAGAATCTTATTTCTCCACAGAAAACAAGGCAAGTGTTCTATTAGCTTCAGGAGTTATAATCCTGTCATTAATGATTTTTTTATCTACAGAGTTTAGGCAGCTTTATTTTATTACAGATAAACCAACCCATCACAGGTTTGACACTGGTTGTATTGAGCAGACAGACACACATCTTCTTTTAGACAGATTAATGAGAGGTTTTATGAAGGAGAGAGCTCATTTAAGAATTATGTCTGAGGCTGCATTGCAAAGTCTTGTCTGCAGGAGTACATTAAAGGTGATAAAATATTTAGAACTACTTTAATGAATCTATTCTTATCTCTAAAACAAAAAGAGAAGGGGGGCAATTCATGCAGCTAGTGCTTAATGGAAGAGGTTTATGTGCTGATGTCTACTGTTTTGTTAACCTCTCTCTAGTTTATTCATTACCTATTACTGAAAAGGCCTCTCACAAGACATGGTAAGAGATTTTCTCCTGTAAGCCAGGCCCAATAATTAAGAGAGTGAGCTGCCCTGGGTTGATGCTACCACCAGTATCAGCCACGCTTCTCTGTGTCACCTACCACACACTCAAGATCTTAGAGGTGCAGCCATTTGTCAACCCTTTCTTTTACAGAAAAAGAAAAAATAAAGTGGGAAAAACACAGATGAAGTAGTGCAAACACTGTGCAAAAACTGCAGATAATATAAAAGAGCACACTGACTTAAGTAAAAGGGTTTTTCATTAGCTCTAGTAAAAATATGAGGGCTTTTTCATTAGTTTCAGTGGCAGTGCTTTTATTCTAAAGCAGATTTTACTGGAAGAACTTCTGCCAAATTCACCTCTATTTTAACAGAGAAAGACTGGAAAAGCATTTTCTTTTCCTTTCATTTGGCTCATTCTCTCCCAACAATATGTTTTCTGGTGTTTAAAAGTCATACTTTTTAAAATTTACACTATACTTATTCCCTATTTCTATTAATTTTCACCAATGAAGCATGGTACACAGGATTTTCTATCCAAATATTGCTGGATTCTCTTCTATGAAGAGAACTGCTGGTTTATTTTCTATGTGACAGAAATGTCTTAATGGCAATGAAAACTGTATTTTTTCACATTAGAGCAAAGCATGCTGTATCATTAAAGCAAGGGACTGAGAGTTAAGTGATCAGGGTCATCGAGCAGCTGTGGGCAAATAATTTACAACAGCTTTCCCCAAGCCATTGAATCAGGCAGCCAATTTAGATTTCACATATGCAACATCCATGAAAATCAGGTCAGTCATCTGCAGTGCCCCTATCCCAGTTTATCACACATGCCTTGTGAGATAATGGTAACCTCTGTGACAGTATTGCTCCCTATCTAAGATTAAAAATGTTTTGGGTCTTTCACAAAGGTATCTAATATGGGTTAACTAATTAATTTAATACACAGCTATTACTAAGTAATTAAACCTCTTAAAGATCCACAGATGAAAGCTGCTAATGAAACTCTGTCCTTAAGAAGCTGGTGCTAAGAAATGTGCAGTTGTTGGAAGCAGTTCTAATGAGGTGATAACATACATCCCTCACTTCTCACTGGCTATAATAATCCATTTGAATTGGAAAAAGAATGGTAACAGGTATTTCTTCTTTCATGATTACAAGGAAAAAGGGTGAAAATATACTGCTCATCATCCTGTTGCTGCAAATTGTGACACTGAAGGGCTGACAACTGCATTTCTGTGTGAAAGAAGGCATTAAAGGTTTAGAAAGATTGGAGAAGAAGCTGATTTAGAGTGTAACATTATCCTCTGACCTACTACATATAATGAGTAATGTGTTCTAAAATTAGAGAGCATGTCCAGGCAGGATGTGGAAAGGTTATGTCTGAATGATGCAGCATTATTAATTGCTGACTATTCGAGGCAGGTTCCAACAGAAAGACACTTCCTGTATCTTTTAAGTTCTTTGTCTCCCACTTCCTACAAATATGCAGTTATAGAGAAAAATATTTTCTTCCATTTTGTTTGAGAGTCATGGGACTTTACCTAACTAGTGACTTTTTTAAAAAAAATAGCTAAAACTAGCTGCTGTCATAAAAATTCTGGGTTTTGCAAGTTTAGAATTCAAAGTTGAATACTATAGGTCCTCCTTTTACATGCAGTACTCCTCATTTAGCAAGCAGAGACCTTATCTGTGCCCTACAGATCAATTTGGCCTCAAGCAGGCTGTGCTCACGAGTTATCAGTGTAATCATACCTAATTATTTTACAAGTGCCTACAAAACTGAAGAATATCCAGGTTAAATCATATCAAAGATAATGACCTTGACCAGAACTTCAGAATTACACTTCCCACTGGAAAGGCTTTGATGCACAGGCTGAAGGAGACTCCAGTTCACTTTTTCCCCAGTTGAACTGTCTTTGCTGAGCCAAGACAGCAGAGAAGCCATTCCTCACTTCTATTATCAAACAAGAACTTGAAAAATGTTAGAAAGGTTTGGAAAACAAATGCAAAAGTAGCAGCAGCTTCTTAGAAGTACTTTTTGAACACTAACCAGTGCCTAACATCACAGCACATTAAACGCTCTCTCCCCTCCCTATTTCCTCTTATACCAGATACTTGCAAGAGCAGCACTTTAGAAATTTTGTGCACTCTCTCTTTTCACTTTGAAATCAAGCCCCAAAACTTTCTGTCAAACCAGCTCATTAGTATAAAAAGACTCTCCACAGCTAAAAGCTGTGTGATATACTTAGCACATGATGAGGGCACAGTGTTAATTGTTTACAGCAGTGGAGATGATTTTGCCGTTTCCTTCCCTGATCACCACTTCCACAAAAAAATTCATGATGGCTATTGCATATGTAAAACTGTGTTCACTAAAGCCTTTTTTAACATTTTTTTTTCTCCTAATGTACATTGGACATAGTTAATGTGAAATCTGCAAAGTAGTATCACATCCCTAGTTATATTTCCATGTAATTGATTCAAATATCATATAT